>PYAF01001293.1:60402-72006 GCA_007407185.1 Glycine tomentella | reverse complement strand
TTTTTTTTTTTTTTTTTGTGTATAATGATCTAATTGAGGTTTGAATATAGGACCTTATGTATACTATTCAAAACCCCACCACTAGGTCAATCCTAATGATTCAAACTCTCCTGTTAATATTAGGGGTGTGCAAAAACTAGTTCGATAACTAGTTTCAAATTGTTTTACCTAGTTCGGTTTTATATACCAATAGTTAAATTGATTTTGAAACCGGTTCAAAATCGAATTGATTTTTAAAAATTGGTTATGAACTGATTTTAACCAGTTTTAAATTGATTCTAAGAGTTGTATTAGTTTTGAACTGGTTTTCAAACTTTTTTTTAAATAAAAAATACTCAAGTGAAAATTAGTTTGATTAACCGATTAAACAATTCGATTAACCGAATTAGTTTTATAAAATAATGCACTCCTTTTTTTGAATTATTTCAGAAAAAAATCAATTTGATTTAAGTTCGGTTATAATTCAATTTTTTTTCACATGCCAAGTTAATACAATATCTAACCATGGACATTTACTTATATTTAAATAGTTTATTATTTGTTAAAATAAAATATACGTGATGAAGTATCAGTTAATTTTTTATTTGCATGAAATTTTAAAAGATTAATCTGTTTGATAAAAAAATTAAATTCAATGATTGGATTAAGTAATTTCATATGCATAAAAAATTAAACCAACCTTCCCGTTGGCTAAACTTTAAATAAACGCATTGTACCAAAAAAGAACTTTAAAAAACGCAGAAGAATTCAGTCAAAAAAAGAAACGCAGAAGAATGTTTTTTTTTGCTAGAGTATGCATATGTTTAGATTATAATTTTTTAAAATGTTTAATTATCAGGAAAAAAGAAGAAAATTCTTAAGATATTTTTCAGATCTTAATTACATTACATGATTGCGTCAATTGCGTCGTGTAGATTGGTGTGAGCAAATCGGTGGTCCCACCATTCTCATGATTACTTCAACTAAACGCGTTATGTTTCCACACACCACACTTGATCTTGATCTATGCCAACTATTATTAATCCCCGGATCTCAACTGTCACAAAAGGAAAAATAATTTTTAAAAAACTTTATATGGTAATAATTACTAAATTAGTAGATTTATATATTTCTCTTAAGATTTTTAATTAATGAATGTTTAATAACACAAATAGCATACCAAATACTTTTTTCTTAAAGTATTTGTTTTTATAATTTTGAAAAAATTACTAAATTAACAATTATTTAAAAAAAGAAATAAATTCACACAAGGACCATTCTTCTGGTTTTTATAAACATTTTGTTAAAAATATAATATTACTATACACCTTTTTCATGCAATAATTGGAGATTAAGATTTCTCTACTTAGTGAGTCTAGGATTTTTTTTATTATAAGATTATTGAAATGAAGTATTATTGACTTTTACTTAATTAATTTTTATCGAAAATTTGACTGATTAGTTTTAATGAGATTTTTTTTTAATTACATTTTTTCATCTATAAAATATGAATTCGAGAATTTAGTTAAAGGATTGAGTTTAATATCATTTGTTAACATATTAGTAAAGGATATGAGAGTAAGAGAAAATACTAATAACACAACTTTTTAGTATTTTTTTTTAATACAATCACTAATTAAAGAGTAAGTCCGATATTCAATCAACTTTATGAATTTCTCCATCCCATAACCATAAAATGAGTGTGTATGTGTTACAAAATGTTAGTAACAATTCTCAGAAGACCCTAAACACGAATGAGTAGTTTTCACGTCGAGCCAATTGAATTGACCAAGGCCAAGTCAATTCGACACAATCGACTCTGTCCACTCCTACCTACTGGTCAAGCACATCCAGGTCCCATTTCTCATTCTTTTTTATCTTTTAACACGTTCAATTCTAAACTTAAAAGCCAAAAGCCACCTATTTTTTTTTCCTTTTTCTTTTGCCTCTTATTTTAATAATATTATTATTAATATTAACATTAATATCTAGTCTAGTTACAACTTAAGACAACTGTCTGAAAATTCCACACTCTGGATTCTCTATTTCATAGTTTTCTTTGCAGAAGAAAAGAAAAGCAATAGCTCAATTCTCTATTTTCCAGAATATACACTTTTTTCTCCTCACACAAACCAAGGGAAGAAAAAAAAAGATCATTCCTCAATCTGAAGCATAATTGTAACAAATAATCAGGTGCTTGTTTTCTTTTTCTCATTTCTTGATTTATTTTCTTTAATGGTGTGTACAAATTTTCACTCCATGATGTTGATTCCATGAATTGTACTAATTCTGCAGAATGAAGGTTGACATTGAAGGCAGCCACAGTGATTATGCTGAATCTGTTTCCCGACAACCAGAAAATAGAGGAAGATTGGAATCCAAGAAGAAACTGAAGAAAGTGAGGTCAATAAGGCTTGTACGATTGCCAAGCAAGAGATCATCCACCAGAGGAGGGAGACACCGATATGATTATCTCTCCGTTGACACAGAAAGTTTAGAGGGGCCAACACCAATTGAAATGGTAGATGCATCACCAAATTACATGAAGGCTACCAGCAGTTCTCATGCAAAAGATAGTATTCAGGTTAGTTTGTTGATTTTGAAGATTCTGATTTTGAAAAAAATGATTTAAATAGTTTCAATTGTTTGGAGAATAGTAAGAATAAGAATAATACAATGCTGCTTTTGGTCAGAATACACAAAGAATACTATTCACAAAGAAGACTTTGACAAGAATGTCTACTACTTTGAAACTGAAGAGAAGTCTGACCAGAAAGTTATCTGGAAGGACTGAACCAAAGAGGAAACTGAAGTCCTCAAGATCAATCAAGTTTGCAACTGTCAAGGGCCAAAAATCAACAAGAAAGTTTTATGAATCTAGTAATGGAAGTGATGACCAGAATGGGAAAAGTGCAAGTGATGCTGGTAACAAACCCCAGAGAGTCATGACCAGAAGATTAAGCTTGAAGCCTGTGAGGATCTTAGCAAAGATGCCTACTTTCAAATCAAAGAATTCTTCCATGGAGAGAGTCAATCAGATATCTCAATCCCCAGACACAAGCTTGCTTAGAGCCACTTGTTCTTCTGCTCTCAAGGATTCCCATTTTCCTGAGAAAATTGACCTCCCTCTAGAGGGAAGTGACTCTCAAGGAGTATCAGCTGTGAAGGTTTGTCCATATTCTTACTGCTCACTTCACGGTCACCGCCACACCAATCTGCCTCCTCTGAAGCGCTTTGTGTCAATGAGGAGGCGCACGTTGAAGAGCCAAAAGCCAACGAAAATGGATCGTCAACCTGTCACTAGATCAAAGCAGAATGGTAATGTAAAGAAAGCCGCTCAGAAAACTCAAATTGTCCACAATGAAGATGGCAGATCTCATTTTCAGAACAAGAAAAAGCCGGCTAGGGGCTTATGGATTAGGCCTCATGGCGCTCCAGCATCCACAGTTTCTGAAGGTGTGGAATCAACATCAACAGATAGAGTCGAGTTTTCTGCTCCTGATACTGAGATATTGGAGAGAGAAGTAACCAACACTGGCAACACAAGCAAAAATATGAACCTGGATTGTGAAGTACTGAAGATGAGTTCTTTACAGAAAGAGTCTACACATGCTAGCACTACTGATATGGCAAGGGGAATGCAGGAAAGAGATAAAAAATTTGTCAAAATGTGGCAGTTGATGTATAAGCATGCTGTATTGAGTAACACAGGTGAAAATAAGCAGCAATTTGATGGGAAGGACAAGGAAGGAAGAGAGCAAGATTCCCTTGCAACTAATGAAGTGAACAACTCTTCTTGTCGTGATGATTGTGATACAGATCAGGATATGGATGAGGAAAATAAGGATGCAATTGAGCTGGTGCAGAAAGCATTTGATGAAATCCTTCTTCCAGAGCCTGAAGACCTCTTTTCTGATGATCAATTCAAATCTGAAGGCATTGATTCAGATGAGGTACACTTAGAAAAGAGTGAAGCTGAGAGAAAAGGGAATACTTCAACATCCACAGAATCTCCAACAGCACAGAGGATGGGGACCAAACCTGACCAAAGAGCACCAAGAAGCTGGAGCAATCTGAAGAAGTTAATCCTCTTGAAAAGGTTTGTGAAGGCATTAGAGAAGGTAAGAAACATCAACCCCAAAAGATCAAGACGTTTTCCTTCTGATGCTAACTTAGAAATAGAAAAAGTTTTTCTCAAGCACCAAACAGCAGAAGAGAAGAAGAATGCTGAAGAATGGATGCTTGACTATGCACTTCAAAAGGTTGTTTCTAAACTTGCACCTGCTCAAAGACAAAAAGTGACACTTCTAGTAAAAGCTTTTGAAACAATTTTGCCATTTCAAGATGCTGAAAATAGTCCACGGTTTTCTCCAACGATGGAACCTCAAGCAAATCCAGTTCAACCCCTTGATGATTCCTCAAATTACAGCAAGGAAGAAATATCCTTTTCTCATGATAGCAGTATGGAACTGACAGATAATGCTAGTGATGATCCAATGCCAGAACTGCACAATCCTACTATGCTCAAAGAAAGATGTCTTGAGTCTCTTGACTATCCTGGAACCGAGACAGTCAAGAATATGCCTGCCTTTGGAGCTACTGAAGAAGGCTTGAGTGGAAAGCAAAGTTTAGCTGGCAGTTATGATAATGAGGAGAAGATATCAAGTGACAGAAATAATATTTATCTTGGAGAGATCAAAGATACTACATCAAGTTCCTTAAATGAGCCAGTTGAAATTATAAGAAGCAGTCATGAGGAGGCTCCAACCAATGAAACAGTCAATGATGTTCCAGAAGATTTGCTATCTAGTGTGAATACAGAAAATCCAGATATCAAATCTGAGTCACCTGGAAGAGATGTTGAAACCAAGAATCTGAATGGTGATAATGGGGAACAATTTTCCATGTCCAAAAGTTTAGTCCTAGAAGGTCTAGTTAGATCACTCAGATCTAATTTGATTGGTTCAGGAGCACCTGCAAACGAACCAGCTGCCGACAGAAAAGAAGGAATTGAAAAAGTTAAGCAGGAAACTGAGACTCTTGAAGAGTTCCCTACAAAGGAACAATCTGAAGCTCATATTAACGCTGTTGTAGAACCTGAGACCCCTGTAGAGAAACAGAATAACACAGGATTGTGGTACTTGGTGTATAAGCACATGGTATCAAATACAGACGAAAACAATTCCAAGTCACTAATTGATGGGGCAGATGAAAAAGAGTCAGGGTTTGATGGGTGCAGAACAAGAGGAGCTTCCGTCTCTCATGAAAGTACACCCGTGACTGATCAAGAGATGAAATTAAAGGACCATGTTGTAGCTGATCCAGAAGTTGCACGCCAACAGATTGAAGCCATCAAGATGGTAGAAGAAGCAATTGATTCAATTCTTCCAGATGATCAGGATGACTTAGCAGACAAGGAATCACTCACTGACATCGCAATTTCAGACAACTCCAAACAATCGGACAGAACTAAAAGAGTGTACAGTGAAGGCTTGAACCAAAAAGAAGAAACGATGGAATCTGGGAACGGAATGATCCAAAAACAAGAAGAATCGGCACCAAAGGAGCAAAACAAAACAAACCAGAAAATGTCTAGAAGCTGGAGCAATCTTAAAAAAGTGATCCTGCTTAGGAGATTCATCAAGTCATTGGAAAAAGTACGGAAATTCAACCCAAGAGGGCCCAGATATCTACCACTAGAGCCTGATTCAGAAGCTGAAAAAGTAAACTTAAGGCATCAAGACATGGAAGAGCGAAAAGGTACTGAAGAATGGATGCTTGATTATGCACTTCGACAGGTTGTTTCCAAATTAACCCCTGCTAGGAAAAGAAAAGTGGAGCTGCTGGTGGAAGCTTTTGAAACAGTCATGCCAACTATAAAAACTTGAAACTGGGAAAACTGGCAAAGAGTGGAATAGCTTTGTATGCAAAAAAATTCAAGCTGAAAGGTATAAAATTACCCTCAAGTATATTTTTTTTTTTCCCTTTTGAATTTACCCTTCCCCTTTTTTTCTTCTCTGAAGTATTACAAAGTGATTTGCAATTGTTAACAACAGTCAACAGAAAACTTGTCAAACTCTGTGAAAACTGAATATTAAAAAATGTCAAGGGAAACCATATCCATTAAGAAATATCAAGTAGCCACTTCTATACTCCTGTCATATGATCAATTTTAACCGAGACAACAGAAGAGGAAGAATTCTATATGCATCATTTATAAGAACATTCATGCATTTTAAGTAATAGCTCAAGTTGTATTTATATAATTATACTACTATCTCGAGAAATCTGATTCACTGTCTCCTCTACATTTGTAGGTCAACAAGGAGATGTATATGATCATAATCATTTGGGATGTCTGCAGTTTTTTGTTTTGTGTAAACTGAGTCCAGTGTCATATATTTTTGATAGTCTCTTAGGAGGAAACTTAGAGTATAGTATGTTTCATGATTCAGCAACAACAAAATTCAATATAGGGATATTTCCCCCTTTTTTACCTTTCATATCTCTCTTGGTGTTCTCAGGTGGATGTTTTGTATGAAAGATTTGCATTACAAATACCATAGACAATCTTCACATGTCATGATGTATATCTTTTGTGTGGAACACATTAGAATGGTCTAATCCGTATTGCATATTTATGCTCTTCTCTTTTTACAGTAAAGATTTCTCATCCTGTTTTTGAACATCCAAAGATTAACACAAAGTGAAAAGTCATGACTACCTAATTTCTTCGCTTGTTTTGAGTAGAACACTGAATTTATAAGCCATTATAGATGTGCAACATATACAATGCCTGTTTTTACTTTTAAAAATAGTTGTGTTTTTATTTTTACTAAGAAACGATTATTATTCATAATTTAAGCTTGATCCTATTGACACAAAACATACATGGCTTGAATAATGACTGGAAATAATGAAACTAAAACGTGTTTTGGGGTGATAATGAAACTGAATAATGGGCATTTGCACACGAAGGTAATAATAAAAAAGAGTAAGAAGTGGTTAACCTTGATCAACTGTGGGGAAAGGCCAACACTCACTTGTAACAGCCATTTCTCTGTCTTCAACAAAATGTGTTGACTAGTGACTTCAAACTTCCAAGTCCAAATCTTTATGCTATGTTCACATTCGAGGTTGGACCATAGTTCGAGACTTACGAGGGCTACAACACAAGGTCCTTTTTTCTTTTTGGTAAATCTTGAGCTGCACACAGCTTCCCAATATTTTTGTTTGGGATTTTGTGTAAGACCCTACAACTGGGCTGCAACTGACTATTTTAATTATGTTTTATTTTGACTGATACTAATGTATTTTCTCTATGATATTAATTCAATTATATAATTAATATTAATTGACTTATTACTAATTTTAATTAAAACAATTTTACTAATGTATTTTTTGTAACTTATAGAATTGTATTATATAATTAGAACTAATTGAAATTAATTTGCTTAGTTTTTTTAAAAATATAATTTTAATTTATCCCAAAAAATATTTCATTTTTTATTTTCTTTTTCTACAAGTTTTACCAGAAAAAACTTATCCAAAGTCCAAACAGGCCATATATTTCAACTTTCAAGGGCATGTTTATTTTGGGCCGTTGCTATTGTCTCTATTAGAATTGCTATTGGTACTACCAAGGCTTACCAAATGACTATTTTACCCTCCTGAGGTTTTCCTACACCCAATCCTTCTCCCTTCCTCTCTCTCACTTCTCTCTTTCTCTTTCACGGCACCTCCATCCCCTTCCTAATTCATCTTCTCCTCTCTCTTGTTAGACCAATCCAAGACAAGGCATTTTTTTATCCATCGAAATCACAATTTCATTTTTTTTTTTAAATTTTTGAAAACCATGATTCCGTTGTGCGTACATGGGGTGCGTTCAAAATTTAAAATGAAAATATGTTTTTATTGTGTATTTAGTATGCGAAAACATGTTTTTGCTATAGGTTTATACGCAAAAACATGTTTCTATTTTTTTAATTTTTCAAAACCCATAATGAAATGATTCCATTGTGTGTACATGAGGTGCATACAAAATCTAAAACAAAAATATGTTTTCAATGTGCATTTTGTATGTGAAAACACGTTTTCGTCATAGATTTTGTATACAAAAATGTGTTCCCATTTCAGATTTTGTATGAACCTCCTATGCAACAACAAAAATACATTTCCTTTGGCATGGCAACTATGTAAAAGATCTGCAACATAAATGTATTTCCATTGTAGAACAAGGAGTGTGTACAAAATATAAAATGGAAACACGTTTTTACGTACAAAATCTTTAACGAAAATGTGTTTTCATTTTAAGTTTTGTATGCACCCCTTGTAATAAAATGGAAATATGTTTCCGTTATAGATTTTGTATGTGGTTATACAACAGACCTAGAAGTTTTTTTTTTTTTTTTTGAAATTACAAAAGTTTCCCATTGGGTAGTGTTGATAGCAGTACCCTTATATTGGGCTGAAATATATAACACGATTGCAATTGGGCCGAAATAAACGGCATAAAGCCAGTAGCTAGGGGCTCTCTAGAGAGAGAAGAGAGGGATATTCC
The DNA here is from genome assembly GCA_007407185.1 of Glycine tomentella. Taxonomy (NCBI): domain Eukaryota; kingdom Viridiplantae; phylum Streptophyta; class Magnoliopsida; order Fabales; family Fabaceae; genus Glycine; species Glycine tomentella. The sequence goes on along the minus strand of PYAF01001293.1, from coordinate 63,467 downwards.
TCTTCACCATTTTTGATTCTCAAACCCAAACAGTGCAATTTGCCGGGTTTTTATCTTTATCTAGAACTCGAACCAGCATCAGAGTCAAATCCACTTCCCTCTACAGTGACTTCTTTGTTTTTGAGTTTTCTCAAGGTAATCTAATCAATCACTTACCATCTTTCGCAATTTCCATTTTTCTTGTCCTGGCTTGTTATGTTTTGTTCCATCTTTCTACATTTTCAAGTGGGCATGGATTAAATGGTGGTTGGCATCTTGAGGGCACGAAAAGGTGGCAACTTGAAGTGCCCTTGATAGTAATTTGATACTAACACCCTGCTGCTATTTCTTCCTTTTCCATTAAAGTGATTATGATAATGTTCGTTTCTCTAAGTGGGTCTACTTTTTTTTTTTTTATTTATTGTTTTTTATCATTCTAATTCACCCTGTTTCGTATTGTGTTGGTGCTTGCAATTGAAATTTTGATTATTTGGTGTTGGTCAAGTCACGTCCTTTTGATCCGCAAAGTTTTGAAATTGGGTTAATGACTCCTTGAATCATAATTACGTGCTTTATTCTAAACTAAAATGCAAGGCAAATGAATGGATTTTAAATAAGAGCAATAATGTTTATCCATTTTTTCAAAAGTTCAAAGAGCTTTGGGAATGTTTTGGTGAAACACTTATAGATTGAAGTGGTCACTTGTCAGGAATATGGTGTTCAATGTATTCAGGTTGAAATATGGGTGATTTGAGCTCTTCATAGTCATTTGATACTCTAGTCAGTTGGTAGTTCTGCCTCTTTCTCAACTAAAATAATTTATATCGTCCATTTCTCTAAGTGGGTATAGTCCTTTTGTTGATTTTTATTGGTGATATTTATTTTTGTGTTGATGAATGCTTATGCTTGTGATATTACAAGTCTTTACTCTTGCTTACTTTTTGATTGACATTGTCGGAAATTACTTTGATGAGTCCTTGAATCAATATTAAGTGTGCTTGATGAAGCAAGCATTTTATTATTATTTGAAGCAAAGCACAAGTGATGGGATTTTAATTATTGTTTCAGGAGTGTGCTTAAAGTAATTAGAGGATCTTCTGATCAAGATGGCTCAATTGCTATCCTCTTCTTGCTCCTTGACTATCTGCTCTAGAAATAAACCTTACCTAAAACCCTTCAACAAATGTTCAACACCGTTTTCTATCACGTTAGCTTGCAATAATTCCAAAACTCCATTTAGAAGGCTTTTTTTGCAAGTACAGAAGCCAAGAAAAGGTTCTCTAGTAATACATGCTGCTGCAGTTTCAACTGGCCAGGAAACCCCAGTTCAAACTAGCTCTGGCAACCCTTTTAAACCACAGCGAGTCATGGTCATTGGTGGAGATGGATACTGTGGTTGGGCAACTGCCCTCCACCTTTCTAACAAGGGTTATGAGGTTGCCATTGTTGACAGCCTTGTTCGACGCCTTTTTGATCACCAGCTTGGACTGGATTCTCTAACACCGATTTCTTCTATCCAGAACCGCCTTCAGTGTTGGAAATCTCTCACTGGAAAAACTATTGAGCTCTACATCGGTGACATATGTGATTTTGAGTTCTTGTCTGAAACCTTCAAGTCATATGAACCTGATGCTGTTGTCCACTTTGGGGAACAGCGGTCTGCTCCTTACTCTATGATAGACCGGTCAAGAGCTGTGTTTACCCAGCAGAACAATGTTATTGGGACACTGAATGTGCTCTTTGCCATAAAAGAGTTCAGAGAGCAGTGTCATCTAGTGAAGCTTGGGACCATGGGTGAATATGGGACACCAAATATTGATATCGAGGAAGGTTATATTACCATTACTCACAATGGTAGGACAGACACTTTGCCATATCCCAAGCAAGCTAGCTCATTCTACCATCTAAGCAAGGTACATGATTCACATAACACAGCTTTCACTTGCAAAGCTTGGGGGATTCGAGCAACTGATCTGAATCAAGGAGTTGTGTATGGGGTCAGAACAGATGAGACTGCAATGCATGAAGAGCTGTATAACAGGTTTGATTACGATGGAATATTTGGAACTGCATTGAATCGGTTCTGCGTTCAGGCTGCTGTTGGTCATCCACTTACTGTATATGGTAAAGGAGGCCAGGTAAAATATCCATGCTTTTGTTTATTTGTTGTTGATGAAAAGAATGACTTTTGATTATTGTTGTGGCAAAGGACATAAATTTTGCAATATTTCAATTAGGACATGTTTATATTGTGTATTGTCTTGTGTGTGTATTGTCCATTAGACTACTGGAGAAGAGTCAAAGACCATTAATGGAGCTTCTCTAAGGCAACTCCACATTTTTCTTTGAAAATTAACAGTAACTATATTAAACAAGTCCTGCTTTTTGGGTTCTTGGTAACCTCATGTATTTGTTGCAACTCAATAGATATCTGAGAGTTATTGATAGTAACTATGATTAACCCCTGCCACTATTATACAATGTTAAATGTTGATTTTGTCTCACTGCCTTGTCCATCTTGTTCCATTGAGACTCCAACAGCACGAATTGATTCTTCTATTGCTCTATTTTCTTTTAGTTCTCTTCCTATATTAGTTGAATTGGTATACTGTGTATCTATAAGAAAAACTTTTGAAATGCTTTGATGCTAACCTTTTGTTTGTATTTTATAATGCACATATTTCAGACTAGGGGCTTCCTTGACATAAGAGATACAGTTCAATGCGTTGAGCTTGCTATCGCAAACCCCGCAAAGGCTGGGGAGTTCCGAGTCTTCAACCAATTCACTGAGCAGTTTTCAGTGAATCAACTCGCCAACCTTGTTACAAAAGCTGGTGAGAAGCTGGGCATTGAGGTGAAAACTATCAATGTGCCTAACCCGAGAGTCGAGGCAGAAGAGCATTACTACAATTGCAAGAACACTAAACTTGTTGATCTGGGACTGAGACCACACTTTCTTTCAGACTCTCTCCTTGATTCACTGCTCAATTTTGCTGTTCAGTACAAAGATCGCGTTGACACAAAACAAATTATGCCTAGTGTGTCTTGGAAGAAAATTGGGGTTAAAACAAAAACTGTTACAGCCT
>PYAF01001293.1:24299-50714 GCA_007407185.1 Glycine tomentella | reverse complement strand
ATGATAATTAAATATATAATTAATATTATTTGATATATTAAATAATAACTTAATATTTTTTTATCCATACAAATAAAAAAATTATCCATAAGAAATTAAGAATGAGAAAGATTTACATCAACTCGCACATATTATTCAATCAATTGAGCTAAACTCTATAGTAAAAAAAAATAAGAATTCAATAGTGATGCACTCTTTAAGATCATTTATATTGTCATTCTATTACAAATTATCGTTTGATAGTTAGTAGGACTTTTAAGTTAGTTTTGTAAAAGTCAACAAACTTATCATATATGATGATTTTGTGATTGAATCACATAGTAAGATTATGTTTGATAAGTTTGTATATTACAAGAGCTTATTTTATTAGCTTATAAAACATAAGCTAGCTTATAAGCTACAAACTTTTTTTCTTCTTCTCAATTTTATCCTTATTATTTTTATTTGAAATTTCATTTTATCCTTTTAGTCATTTTAAGAGTCCTCTTATCTTTTTTGTTGTTGTCTAAAAATATTTTTTTTTCTAAAATGACATGACCTATTTTGTTTTCTGGCATAATTTTTATTTTATCGATTAAACTTGTTAAAACATAATTTCTTTTTCTTTTTAACTAAATCCTAAAAGTTAATTTATCAACTGGTTTGATCAAACACTTTCAATTAAATAAGCTAACTTTCAGCTTTTAAGCTCCTAGCTTATAACTTATAAGTTTTTTTTTTGTGAGTAGCTAGCTTATAAGATATTTTTATCAAACATAAAAAAAACTATTTTATATAGCATTTTTAATTAAATTAATATAAAAATATTACACGTTTTTAAAATAAATGTTAATAATTTAAAACTAAATAATAATGATCCTTATGTAGACTTTTTTTTAAGGAATCCTTATGTATTTATATGTGTATTTTTTTTGTTCATTTTATTTCTTAAATAAATAAAGAAGAAATATTTGAAAGAGAGGGAGAGAGAGAGAGAGAGAGAGAGAGAGAGAGAGAGAGAGAGCCGATTTCCTGTCTAAATTCAACCCATTACCAATTTTTTCACAAAAACTCTAACAGAAGTTCACGGTCCATAAAATGGTCCACCAAATCAGCACATTATTGGATCTTATGCAAAACACCACAGTATCAAATTGTTTTGCCACCCCATTTCTAATTCCATGCCAAATAATAACTGTTTAAGACCTAGAGTGAGATAATTTATTATTATATAATTTATATTGTAATTCAAAGAGTTGACATAATGGTATAAGATCTAGAGTAAAAATAATTTATTTAGTAGAAGTATTTATATTTGATTTATCAGGATGTGCAAAATTTTATTGGTGATAATTACGATTCGCGAATAAAATTAGTATCTGAATAAGCTAAGTGAGTTGAGTAACACTACTAATCTCTCTCATAGAGGAAAAAGAAGTATAATTTATATTGTGTCATTTTGATGCATATAGTACAATTGTTTTAATTTTTTTAATGACATACAGTAGAACCAACATTCCTTTGGTGCAAAAATTAATCAAATAACAATCGAAGCTTCAAACTATTACGTTCATTTTTCAGGTACCTTCTTCCAAATCTATTAACAAAGTGAAGAGCAATAACGAGGGGAGAAAACACATGGGGTCAGAAACCGAATTGAAGCTGCCAATTATTGAGTTCTCCATTGAGGTCTTGGAGTTCAATGTTGCCAAGTGGGAATCAGGGAAATCCCAAGTTCACAAAGCACTTGTAGAGTATGGTTGCTTTGCGGCTGTGTTTGATAAAGTCCCTTTGGACCTTCGAAAAGCCATTTTTCTTGAAGTGGAAGAGATGTTCGATCTCCCTTTACAAACCAAGCAACGAGTTGTGTCTAGTAGGCCATAACATGGTTATGTTGGCCTCTTCAACTCTATGCGAGCATGGGAATTGACGATGTAGATGTTCATGACAAAATGGAAAGTTTAATCATGATCTTATGGCCACAAGGAAAACCAAGTTTTAGGTATGCATTAGAAACGAAGCCTTTTTTTTTTTTTTTCACACACCACGTCTCAAACTTATAATATTTATCATCTATAAACTTATCACATCAATTAACTAGTGAAACAAGATTGTTTGTCATTATAACAACTTTAACTACGAAAAAAAATAGATGAAGTACTCATTTAGTCTTTGTACTTACACGTTTGTTATGTTTTAGTCCTTATACCTATAAATGACTCGTTTTAGTTTCTAAATATATACTTTTAAATCTGTTGTAATTTCTATAATTTTGGATATAGAGACTAAAATGGATTAAAAGATATATATGTAGGACTAAAACAAAAGATTGTACGTGTATAGAGATCAAATGAGTAATTAAAAAAAATATTAGAACACCTTTTTGACCCCTTTTCATGTTAATTATTTGGCAGCAAAAATCTACAATCCTTCATAGAGCAAGTGACAAGATTGGATCGGATTATTAGGAAGATGATTTTGGAGAGTTTAGGTGTTGAAAAATATATGGACGAGCACATGAACTCAACAAATTACCTTGCACGGCTTATCAAGTACCAAGGCCCTCAAACTAATGAAGCAAAAGTTGCCATAGGAGAGCACACAGACAAGAACATATTGACCACATTGTGTCAAAATCAAATTGATGGTTTAGAGGTACAGACCAAAAGTGGAGAGTGGATCAAATGCAAGCTCTCAAAACCAAATAGTTTCGTTGTTGTCACTGAGGACACAATTTATGTAATTAATTTCTATATACATTCCATTTTCTCTAGAAAAATTGGAAAATTATCTTATATAAAAAAATGTGACACTAAAAAAATTTGATGATTAACGCAAAGGTTTAATAAAACGTGTTGCAGGCATGGACAAATGGGAGGGTGCATACGCCTAATCACCGAGTGATGATGAGTGGAAATGAGACAAGGTTCACTATTGGATTATTTACAGTTCCAAAACCAGGGTTCATAATAAAGGCCCCTGAGGAGCTTGTGACAGAGGAACACCCTTTGCTCTTTAAGCCCTTTGTCCAGAGTGAGTTCATGAAGTTTCTTCACTCTTCTGAGAGTACAAAGAATGATCTGAAGGTGTATTGTGGAGTCTGAGATTTGATTCATGATTATACAAGTGCTCCCTCTACACAATCCCTTTTGGAATTTTCATAAAAGTGTGTAATATTTGAATAAAGTTTGCAATATAATGTGTGTATGCATATGTATGAACCTTTCTTCTCCAATTCATATGGACAGAGATTGTGAGTTTTGTATTATCCAAACTCAGGAAGATAGTTTGTTTCAGAGTAAGGTTAAATTAAAAGTAAGAAAATAAAATAATCAACGCACTTAGGATGTGGTTGTATCGCATGAACAAACAAAAAGCTGAATGCCAAATTAAACTTTAAATAGAGCTAGACAAGACTTGGAGATCATATATAATCCTAAAGTTGAAACCTAAACTAAATTATCTACCACTAGTAGGCACAGATCATAGAGTTGTAAATAAAATAAACAAATTAAGAAACTGAAGCCCCAAAAATGACCAAAATATCTTTATGATGGAAAGCATAGTATTAACTAAAATAAGTTTGCAAGTTCTCGATCAAATTTCCTCTGCTGCATGGTTTTTATCTCCCATGAACATCAATTTAGCCTCCTTATTGTTGAAGAAGGAAATAATGATATAAAGACAAACAACTTTCTCACTCACAAGTTTAGATTTTTTTAGGAGTGATAAAATACTGATTGGAGTATTTTATTCTTTGGATAGATTTGAATCATGCACTGTAGTAACATCTACATTTTCTCTTCACTGCCTATTATTCATATTCTTGTAATAGTTTGTATAATGTTCTAACTTCTAACTTGATTACCATCATTATACAGTGGAAAAGAGTGAGTTAAAATAATTATTTTCTTAATATAAAAGTCTGAGGTCAAGATATGATAATTCATTATTTTAATATATTTTAACTGAAAAAGATAAAAAAATATCTCTTACTTATATATTTTATTTTAATATTATTTTTAGTCGAAATGAAAGTTAATTTTTTTCCTAATAATATATTAAATATAATAATATAAATAATTCAAACAAACTAATAATTAAGATGTGCTAAAGGCTGGACAGATTCAATCTATCCGAATCTCCCTTTGTTTTTTCGTGAATCAATCAAACTTTGGACCACAACCTATGTAGTTATGCAGTTTTGTTTTATTTGTATTAATTTCATAAGTTCAAATTTTTCTCACTTATTATTTTTACATGTTGAAAACTCTATCCATTCAAGTTAGAGCACAAAAGTAAATATTCACACATCAGTTCAGGTTAGAGCACATGCCTCTCTCTACCCAGTTGTCAAATTTTAGGAATTATTTACTAAATGGTTCAAACCTTAAAAATTATGAATATGTTTAAACTAAGTAGCACTTAAAAAAATCAGAACCCTGTTTCTGTGATTGGGAATTGTTGATTCATGAGCCACTGTCAGAAACTATTTGGATAAATGTTGCCCAAATAAAACACACAAAATACAAGAGAATGCTCCCATCCCAAGTCACAACAAATGATGCTTTTTATTCTGACCTGTGACAATTGACTAGGGATGAACACAATTTGATAGATTTATTCACTTGAAAACTAAAGACAAATATACCATTTCCATGGGTAAATAATTTTTTATTCATTTAAGTACTTTCACAACTTATACTACATAACCACAATCTCCTTTCATATACATACCTAGAAGCTGTAGAAATTTAGATTTTATTCAACATAAATAGCACAACATAAAGTAGTCAGCAACACACACATTTAACTTCTGATATATTCATATCATAGAAGCCACAAATAGACTGTCTTCACATGATACATATTTCTTACACCTCAAATACCACAATATGCCTTGATCCTAGAAGCAGATTTTACAGCTTCTTCTGTGACGAAGAAACGAAGATATCCATAATGGTCAAATGGTTTATAACGAAGAGGATGTTTCTCATCCACTAATTTTTCCTCTGGTTCCATCACCTTTCCAGCATATGAAAGTAGCCCCAAACAGTATCTGTCTACCTTTGAATTCATGAATACTTGGTGTACACAACCCCGTATCCTGTCATTACTCCATACCTGCAAATTGAGATTTTTAATGGAAGGGCTACTATTCAATGATAGTCATTATTCATAGTATGTCAGTTTTTTGTTAATCATGCATATGTTTGGTTAACGGGTTAATAATCAATTTTTAATGCATTAGTCAAACATTACACAAAATTAATAGAGTTTAATATGCATGTACCCTTAAGTGTTTACTTTGTTACTCAATCCGAAATTATTTTGATACGACTTTTAAGATAATTATTATAAAATTCAATAAATATATCATATGATATGATGATAGAGCCGGCCAAAGATAAAACAACTAATACTATGTTTGTTTCCCCGTGCTGCATCCCTCAAACAGCCATTTAGGCAAAAGTAAAAAATTGTTAATTCTCACACTACACTGCTTTGTAATGTATGCCCATTATTTGAACATAAATCAAATACACACTAAAGTTTGAACTTTAAGCCTACCAATATTTGCTATTAGTTTTTTTAAGTAAAAAAAAAAAAATCACACTGGCTAAAAAACCTCACATATCACTCTTTTCTTTAAAGTAAAAAAATTATCTCTTCACTTTTTCTTTAGACCTTATTTTCTATTGGATTGATCATGCATGACGGTTTAAGATTAGATTACATTATATAAAAAAAATTATTTTGTGAGTGCATGTATTACTTATTCATATTGATAAAAAAAGTTTACGCATCCCAACAGGTAGCATACAAACAAAAATGTGCTATGATTTCATAATAATTTGTATCAACTTCTTTCAAAAAAAGAATAAAAATAACAGACACAAAGGCATATATATATATATATATATATATATATATATATATAAAAGAAAATTTAGTGTGGGGATCACCTATGAATATAGCTTGGACTTAGAAGATTACATTAAATATAGATGACAGATAGTGAAGTTAGTTTAAAGTTTTGCAAAAATATATGAATTGAAGAAAACACAACCTGAAAATGTAGACAAAATCTAATTAATCATATCTGTTATTGCTAAATATTTCTCAGAGAGCATTACTATTTATACATTCAGTAAAAAGTCAGAAGGTGAAAAACACACTACCATGAATGCATCACCAGCCAAGACAGCTAACATGTTGGGTGAGGCATCAACCTTGAACCACTCTCCATCCTTCAATTGAATTTCTAAGCCATTTAACTTCTGATTCAATATAGTTAGGAATCCTGAATCTGTATGAGGACGCACTCCTAAGTTGGTCTCACCCTCCTTAGGTGTTCTGTATTTGTAGCATCTGAGAACATAATCAGTTGATTCAAGCAAAGACTCACATTTCTTATTCTCCAATCCATAGCTTTCAAATACCATTCTCTTAACAAGATAATCCAGTTCCACCACTTTCTTTGCATATGAATTCACACTTTCACTGAAAAAACAAAACCAAAAAATATTTGATTAACAGCCTAATTAAGCATATTTTTAATAACTTCGAAAGGGTAATTAATTAATTACCTGAATTGGTCATTCCCTTGTGGCCACATAGTAGTTGTGTACTTGTGACAATCTTTATCATTCAATGGATTGTCAATGGCCATGGATTCATACAAAGGAATATCAGAGCGTTGCCCTGCATAGCTATAGATAGGTTTATCAGTGGTGTGCTGCATTTTGTCTTCTAATGGAAGATCAAAGAGTTGTTCCATTGCAGAGAAGACAGACTCATAGAGCAATGGATCAACCTTGTTGTAGAGGGCTAGGAATCCACCGTGATCCTCTAATGCATCCCTCACAACATCACAAGCCGAAACCCATGTGTTAGTTCCAGGTTTAAGGTTTTCATCACTGAAATCAATAACAGGTAGAGGAAGCTGAGACTCTCTTTCTGTCCCCATGATTAGCCTTCTCAATCTTTGCTCCCTCACCGTTTTACCAAATGATTGTTTGGATTCTGGAACTAGAACTTGTGTATTTATATTTGATTTGTGTTGTCATGTAAGTTTAAGTAGAATACAGGTTTTTGCAAGAGACAATTCTGTTTGAGTCAGATAAGTTATTATGATTTATGAGCAATAAAATTTTATCTTCTACTATCTATTTAAAATAGTTACATATTCAAGATTCAAATTCAACCTAGTGGAATAACGAGAATAACCTTGTGTTAGTTAATTTATGTATTCGGTAGTATATTTGTTTATAATTGAAAGGAGAAAGTGTAAATTATTATTGAGATAATTTAGAAGAATGTTTTAAAAATTAAGTTTAGAAAAATGTCATGTGACAATTACTAGAGAAGAACTATAGGTAGATAGATATTGAATTATGTTTTAAAAATTAAGTTTAGAAAATTGTAAATTTGTTATATATTATAAGTAGAGCTATGGAAATTGGAATATGAAGCTTAATTGATGGGCAAAACTTATGTTAAAGAAAATCAAATTTTTTTTTGTCATCCCATTCAAAAGATGTCCAAATTTTTTAGTGTTCGCATTGTCAATCCGTCTGTTTATCCTCAAGCGATCCATTTATGCAGAAGGCCGTTTATACAGTGAATTTAAGAGGGTTTAGGTTGTAACCTGTCTCAACCTGTCAACCATCTAGAATGAGAGTGCTAGTTTAAATATTATAAAATAAAAAATATAAAAAATCTTTTGAAGAGGCTAAATAATTGTTGTGTTACTAAACCTTATATAAACATCATAAATGGTTCAAAACTTTCAAATGAGTCTGAACACATAGGGATATGTCATTATTTTTTCAAAATAGATGACAGGCGAAATTGATCTTATAACAGTATAACCAAACATGAGATAAACATCTCCACCAGCAAGCTAATCTCTTAATATAATACTACAAGTTACAAAAAAATCATATCAACTTCTATTTCAATTTTGAAAATTGCACTTGGTCCCCCACCAGTATGTGTGTACGTTATTTAGTAAATAATAATTAAAAATAAATTTATCATAAATTAAAAAAAGGTGTCACTGTACATTCGTTCAGCTTATATGGAATAAAATTACAATATCTGAAGTTAAAATCTGAACAATTTGGCTGGTATAATGGTGACAGCATGGCTTATTCTCCAATAATGACTACAAGTCTACAATGCTTCTTTTTTCTATTATAGCCGTACAACCAATATAAAAATTTCATAATTTCTTTTCCAGTGACACGGTTAAACATATCATGACAAAAGAAATTCGAATGTTCTGGTTTTATGGTAACCATGACAATACTTAAGAATAAGAAAATCCATAAATTAAAGAAAAATACTAGTTATATATTTTTTAGTATAATAAATAATTCTTTTATGTACATACATGAAAGGTCATTATATAGAGAGAGAAGAGAGAGGAGAGAGATCACTGGATCAATTGACATTAGGTGTCAAATTTTTAGACTTACACTGCTTAATAACTTTTAAAAAAAATACGAAACAAACGATTTCAATTGTTTATTTATTTGATTTTGTTTAGTTAAGTTATAATTTTATCATTTTAATTTTTTATCCACAATTTAGTTCTCATATTTCTTTTCACGATTTTAGTTTTCAAATTTTAGAAAATTCACAATTTTAGTCAAATTTTCAATTATATATATTATATATATTTTTTAATTAACTAATTTTTTCATGGTATCTTAAATGAATATGTTAAGTTTGGATTCAATTACCCCAAAATAAAATAAATCAAATGCCTATAAAGAGAAAAAGAAAATAAAAATTATTTTGCTAGTAGATTAATAGTAAATACAATTGATAATATAATTTTTGATAAATTATCAGTAAGAACAAATATTTTTCTTCGCGGAATTTATAAAATACAAGTTTATTTATTCATAATTTTCTCCTTTGCTTTTGTTTGGTCGTTTGGACATTATTCCTGGGTACTGCTATAGTGCTGTGGAGTATGGTTTTGTTGGAGAAATGATACAAAATCATAGCTACACACTTCAACATGAAAACATCTTATCAACCTGACTATATTATGAGAATATTGCTTCAATTGATTGTAAGTGTTTTTGGTTTTTGGTGAATAATCGATTACAAATTTTTAAGTTGTACAAAGTAATCAGTGTGTTTTTTTCCGGAGTATTTAAAATTTCAGTCTCTTTTTAATCCACGGGATTAATCGGGTTAAAACAATAAGCCCAAGCCCGTGCAACCAACAGAATATCCCGGCCCATCTGAGGATTCATCAGCAGATCAGCTATCGGTTTCCTCTCACACCCAGCCACAAATCAAATGTTTTCTATTCTCTGTTTTATATATAAATTGAGGATGAAAGAGCCCTAATAAATGCATGAATAATATATTCTCGAAAATGTGCTTTAATTTGTGTGGGAATTTGGATTTGGAGTATTGCAAATTCTTGCAGTTAAAAACTCTATAAATTGTTTGATATCTATTAAATATTTCACACAAGCAATTTCCATTTACTTTTAAACCGTTAGAAAATTAAAATAAAAAAAAGTAATAAAATAAACGTTAAGTTTATAGTTATTAAACTTGGCTTGGACTAGCTGAATCGACCCGAGAATTGAACACCCAATCAGTCTGAGTCACTTGTTGGATCGATTATGCATATGATCTGATGCTATCCAGTGTTGAACCACCGACTCGATAACCCAATTGACTCGATGAGTCATATATTTTTAGAATTTTTTTTTTACCATTGAACAACATCACTTATATTAGAAAAATAAATTCATACCTTACCACCTACTTTTTATAAATTTGGTTATATTTTTTACCAAACATTACCATATCTTGAAATTTGAGATGATAAAGGTATTATCATTTTCAGTTTTCCCTTAACTAATTTGGATATGTATTGAATTATGTTTTTCATTGTACATCAATAATATATATTTTAAAATTCTAACTTAAGGTTGTTTATATATACCAAATTCTAAAAAAAATTATTTCATGCTCAAAATTTTAAACAAGTTCATAACTATGTTTCTAAATATGTTGAGTGTTATTAATCTAATATTAAGTATACAAGTTTATATATAATTATTTTTTTAATATAGATTAGGTCATGCAGGTCAACCTTTGACCCAATATCCCAACTAAGTTGATAATCGATCCGAATCTGATAACGCTGATCACGTCAACATTTATTCATGAAAGAACCATTTTGAATTCATCCAAAAATATAAAGAATCTAAATAATATTTTTAAAACTTAATATACTAAAATAAAATAAAATAAAAAACACTGAAACATATAATATATCAGTGACATTTAGCAAACAAAGGCTTTATAACTAATTGTCTTGACATACTATGTAAATATATAAATTATACTAACATTTTATCCATTTCTTTTAAAATTTTATTTAAAAATATAATATAAATATATACAATCAATTAACTCAACCCAACCCTATGTTAGTTTGATCACAAAAATTTATTAGCAAAGTGGGTATAGATCACCACAAAATGCAAGTTTTATTTTAACTACTCAGTTCCCTTCGGCATGTCGATGACCTCATCTCTCCTTCGTTCATTTTCTGTTTTCTTATTTGCGATGAGTCGTGAGTCATGCATTAAGACATAGCAAGGCATGCTTAATATTCCGTCGGGGGAGTTTTCAGGTCACTCATTCATTTTCTATATTTTAAACAGATTATTAATGCCATTGATCCTATATTCAAATATGCAATAACATTTGCAAATATGCCAAAGCTAAAAATAAATAAGCCAAAGATAAAAAAACAAAGACGGACAAGCAATCATCAAATGTAGCAGCAAATATATAGTGACAATTTGCTATGATCAATGTTAAGAAGTGATTGAGTTTAATATTTAAAGCTTAAGTTTGACCTGTAAAAAAAAATAGCATATTCAAGTTTTAACTCGTTCAAATGAGTGCTGTAAAAAAAACTCGTTTAAATGAGTTAAATTTTAAGTTTGAATTTAATTTAATAGAAAAATATGGTATTTCATCAGCAAAAAAAGAAAAATATGGTATTTGAATAGGATTTGTTTAATTTAGACATAATAACATGCTGGGGCAGGTCGCGATGATGGCTTTGATTTTTGGAGGCAGGTACGGGTTTAAAATTTTGAAATTCATCTTTGTCCTCATTAGATTTTTTTGGGTTTGGAAAACTCGTAATAATTTTTAAAATTTTAATTTACGTATACGATATTAAATAAATTATATATTAAGTTATTAATTATATTTTAATTCAAAAATACATAAATTAATAAATAAAAAAGACTTAAAAATAAAAAAAAAATCTATGAATTATATTATATTTTTAGTTAAAATTATTATTTAACTATTATTATTTAAATTATTTAACTAATAAAATAATTTATTTCTGGAAGATGGGTAAAGCTTATTAAAGACTTTATTGTCAGAGGAGGTCTTTATTTACAGGGAGACAAACTAAGTGGTGGACACTCTTGCCAATTTCGGGTTATCTAATGTGGCTTCTATTTTTATTCCTCATGATTTTTAATAAAATTTTCTCTATGGGACTGTAGCTCTTCCCTGTTCAGCAAAAAAAAAAAAAAACATATATTCGTCGGAACTTTTTATTAAAATTTAAATTTAAATTATTTGTATAATAAAACCAAAATTTAATTAAGTCTGAATTAATTTATTTATTAAAATATATAAATTTAATCAAATTTTCAGCGAGTTGAGTTCCCAAATCTCAACTCAATGACGTTCTTAGTTGAGACAAAATATAAATGCAATACATCATCATTACAATATTTTCAAATCTGATGGTATTACTATCAATTGCCATGACCATAAATACATATTAAATTTTAGATTATTCAAATAGTTACAAGTATCTAATATAGTTAATATTCAATATCCGCATTTTGTTTTTTTTTTTTATTAAAGTATCATAATATCATATACTTAGACAAAATATCAATTAATTTTAAATTTCCATAAAATTAATATATCCCATAAAAATCTTTAATTCACCAGTTAAATTAACAAAAGTCAATGTTTATTTAAACAATCAAGCATTGCAAGTGTTCTGGTATTATAATACTTAAACCCTTCCTTATTCTTATATTGTTGTTTGAGGTCGAAGAGGGTACTTGATATAGGATAAAAATTCATTGTATTATATCATTTATGACCAATTTTATTTAATGACACAAGACTTGATCGTTGTTATTTGCGGTTAGAACTATCATTAGTTTATTAATCATGAACCTCTCATTGTCCAGTAACAAAGGTGCTACTAAATTAACAATCGATTGTTGACTTCCTTTTTATTTTGAGCGATAATTAATACTGAATGACTTCATCATATATTTGATTTCTATTTTAACACTAAAAAGAAACAAACATATAAAACACAAAGAGAAGCACTGTAGTGTTCAAGAACTATTATGTTTCTTTTGTCAAGAAATTAATACTATTATGGATCGAAAACAATAGGAATGATTAATATCCTGACCAGTTGGCTACCTCTATTCCACAATTTCTGGCATCTAGAAACCGTTGACGACAAAAGAAATCCTGTTTTGGGCGGAACAAAAAGAAAGAAAAAATGGGTATATTCTATTCTATAAAGATGCTGAAATGGAAAGTTAATTACGGGCTACTAAGTATTAAGGGACAATTATACTTGTTTCAAATTTGACCTGAAGCCTGAAGGAAGTAAATAAATATTATATACTGCTATCTCAATTCCTAAATATAAGATATTTTTGAGTTTTTTAAAGAAAGTTAGTTAATTTAATTAGTAACATTAAATTTATTATTAATTTATATATTTTTAAAACTATATTCTGAAAATTATCAGAATTTAACATATTTCTTTTCATTTAATTATTTTTACCTAATTAATTAATATATGTTAATTTTTTCTTCAATCCTTATGAGAGAAAAAATGTATTTATCTTTTTAATTCATAACATTTACTATTGTACATTAGTAATTAAAGATGTTTTAGTATAAAATTTAATTAATGTAAAAGCTAACTTAAAAATAATTAGTCTTATAAAAAAAATTTTAAAAAATCTTATATTTAAGTTCACTAGTATTTCTTAACTATATCTTTTAAATTATGTGCATTAATCTTAAAAATTATTACTAGTTTTGGTTAAGAAAGAAAGAGTATTAAATTACTCTTTCCGTCCTAAAATAAATATAATTTTAGGTTATTTCATACGCATCAAGAAAAATTAATAAATAGATGAAAGACAATAATAATTTTACAAAACTAACATTATTAATATTACATTAAAAAATTAAAATGCATTTTTTAGGAGCATTAGTAGAAAAATAATTAATACTCCATCTGTCCCTTTTTATTTTTTTAAGAGATCTATCCCTTTTTATAAGACATTGTTTTGAAATTTTTTTGTCCTTGTAAGACTTTTTTCTATTTGTTCATTGCATTAATTATTATTTTTAACTAAAATACTCTTAATTAATTTAGTTCATAAATAATAAATGTTATGAATTACTATCTCTTTCTCTCTCTTATGAGTTTTGAGAATTGAAGAGATTAGTTTTAAAAATTAAATTTTTTAATATTATTATTCTTTCTTCATGCATTAATTACTTAAGAATAATTTTAGAAAAATAATATAATTATAAATAAATTTAATGTGAATAATTAAATTAGCCAAAGATAAAGATTATCAATATGTTGTGTAGCTCTCCAGCTCATTCAAAAGGGTGTCCCAACTACTCACGTACCCGATGGCTCCCTTAGTCAATAGCATTGTTGATATAGTTTAGGGTAAGTGAAATGTTTCGTTCCAACACACTCTAAGGGAGGGTAACAAAATTGTTGATTGATTCGCTAAAGAGGGAGCTTCTTCTATGATATTTTCAAACTTTGGGATGGGTGTTCATTGTTCAACTTAGCTTAGTCATTCTCTTGTAGCCGACTCCATCCTTAGGGGTTTGTTATCCTAGGGATAACCAAGTTTTTTGTTCTTGCTTGTTTGTTTCTTTTCTCATTCATATAAGAAAACTAATCAACTTTCTTAATAAACATAAATTAATCAATATATCTTATTATTAGAAACATAAAAATATTATACTGAAAAATTAACACAATACTTCCTCCGCTCTTTATTATAAGCTCCAATTAACTAATTAATTAAATTAATTTAGTTAAAAACATTAAATTAATTTTTTTATTCATAACTATCCCTGTAAACAAATCCGACAAACATTAATGGGTTTTTCCATTATCATGTCATTCAAGAACTAATGTTAATGAAGGGTAGTTTTGTGAAAAAACAATTAATACATGAGAAATTGTAAATTGGACCTTCTAAAAAGAATGAAGCTACATTTTTTATCAACAAGTATTTGTTGTTAATGGTTACTTTTTTGTTGGTGTAGGAATCGAACTGTCACCTTTTTCTCGTTCTCTTTTCTTTTATTATTCAATATGCCTTGTAACTCTCTCAAGTTACACTTTTAAGTTAAACTTATAATAAGGACAAGAGTGAATACTTATTTTATGATTTTTTTTAAAATTAAACATTTATTTTAGGACAAGAGAATACCAATCAGGTGACAAAACGTGTAATAATTATAACTATTATAATTAAGTATAAAAAAAACGACAACTTTACGGTGTGATTGAAAACATCGCTGAATGACAGGCACGTAACCAAGAATCCAGAAAAAGGTTCATTTAGAGCTTCCCCTTCTCCAAGAAAACGCCCCTTGATTCCCAAGCCACCAATACAAAACTCTTGACATCACTCTCTCTCTCCCCTTTTCTCTCTATAAATACCAAATCCAACCAAACCACTTCCTCTAAGAAACAAAAACATAGATACTCACTCATCACATCAGGGTCTTCTCTTCTTAATTTTCTCACTGCTTTTTCTTCTTCTATGGCTGGCCTTCAACAATACAACTTCTTCCCCACCGATCTCTTGTACCCTCGTCCACAACCCCAACAAGCTTCTCCCAAACCCACCGTGCTTCCCCTCCAAACCCCTATTGTTCAAGATCACACTCAACACCAACAACCACCAAGGACCAATGCCACCCCTTCAACTTCTTCTGCTGTTGTTTATAGCCAAAAGGGTCATTCTATTGCTGCCCTTGACAACAACAACAACAAGGTCTCCAAATTCTCATCAGACCCTCTTTCTTGGTTGCTTTGGATGACCGACGATGAAGATGAAAATTGCTCGGACTCTTTTTGAATTGTCCTTCAATTCTCCTCTCCCAGAGAGTGGTCTGCTGACTCTGGTCAGGTCGACTACATGGATCATACTAAGTCTTGGATTAAAGACCAAAGAATAAGATTAAATGATCATTTCATCTTTGTAGGAGTTAGGACACTGTAAATTATTATTATTAAAGGGACTAATCCCTCTTCTTTTTTATACCCTTTCTTTACTTTTAAGCCTTTGATCGATTCTCTTTTTTCACTTTTTTTTCATCGGTTTTCATGAACATTTGAGTTAGTTTACACTATAGAACCCGAGTGGTCCTACTCATACAAGATGGAAATCAATAAAATTGAAGCTTGTGTTATACTATGTTCTTTATTTCTCTGCCTCCTTTTTAAGTTTTCACCGTTTTTCAGTTTCCATCTGCCGAACGAAAATTCAAGGGTTTTATGATTGGACTTGATGAATAATAGAATTGGGTTTTGCATAACGTAAAAGATAATGAAGTTCCCATCAACAAAACCGAAGCTTGTGAAATTGTTCAATTCTATGCTTGATTGGAAATCTCAATTTTGTTTCATTGCAATTTACATGTTTGTTTTTACTTAGACAAAAGAAAAAGGAACTCATATGAGCAACTCTAGAAAACTGGATTCAATGAATGTGTCGAAGTCTTTTAGTCAACATATCATGTATAATTAATTTTAAAAAGATAAAAGTCAATTTTGGTTTGCTTCAGCCATCTCGGTTCAGAAAATGTACAACACATCAAATCATAATATTCAACTCTTGCAACATTTGAATAGTGACCTATGAGAAAAGAAAACACAGACAGAAAGAACAAAACAGAAATCAACTTGTGACAACCTGCCGAGCCTCACGGCGTAAATCATACGTAGAGGGCCACTTCTGGAACAAAATGCGAATATACCACGAATATGCCTCTATGAGCTTTAATTTGATCAATTTTATACCTACATATATAGTAACTAATTAACGATGCGATGCACGTGTTACACTGTTACTTAAGCCTCAAACCAACCAATAATTATATTGTATGGTCCTTTTGTGGTGTAAAACGAATTTGTAAAGGCCTTGCTCAGTGGGATTCTTTTCTTGTAAAAGAAATTAGCATCCAAAAATATATAATATGCCGCAATACTCCTATAAAGAATACTCTTCTTTGCTAAATAAAGAAGAGGGTTTACTAGAAGACAATATAATCTAGTTGGCTTATCAAAACTTAAAGTATGATTAAATATGATATCAGAATTTAATTAAACTCATTTAATTAATGCTAATAATTTTATACTATATATGAAAATTAAACTCATTATTACATAAATTTTACAATATTTAGCCGACCAAAAGGTGAATAGCTAATAAAAAACAGTTATATATACTAATGCTTAGAGAAAGATTATCTTGAGTATATATGTAGGTGTGCTTGATCAGTATTAATATATTGATTATTGTTTCTAAAGTAGGAAGAAGAATTTTGCGGTAAAAAATCATCTTTAACAAACTCAATCCAAATTAATGAATTGTCCAAAGTGTGATCCAAACATTGTTTGATCCTAAACCAAACAGTAGAAACGAAAAATGAACGAGGACCATAAGTTTTGCTAAAAAAATCTTGCATGCTTTTATCATATGATGGGGTCATGGGTTGTTAGAAAAATTAGCATTGCGAAGTACAAACCATTAGTAGTGTTCCACCTAACTAAACCAACTCGTGTAAAGTAGATCATGAGGTGAAAGGTGAACCTACCTTTCCAATTTCCATGGTGTCTGTCTACTTATCATGCATTAAAAAGGTCCAAATATTTTGCGTTCGAACGACGCAGGTTCAATTCTGGACCTCACCTAACATTTGTGCTGGAAATTGGAATATTCAAAGAGGTAATAACTATGATTGATTCTGTTTTAAAAAAATGTATATTCTGTTGTTTTTATTACATATAAATTTGTACAAGAATCAAAACATTTTTTTTAATATAAAGTATCTATTGTAAGCGCAGTTAGCATGTGAGAACCCTCGTCTTCTTCAAAGAAACTGAGGCGACTCTTTGTTGTGTCTGAGAGACTATGACTCTCGAAAGGTTTCAAAAATTACTGTTGGTTTTCGATTTTATTAACTTTGTAGATTTAAATGTTAGTTATTATGAATTAAAACATGCTTATTACTGTACGTTAAATGATTTTAATTAATCTTAAAAAGTATTAAATAGTTTTTAAAAATAAAATATTAAATACTTATATCTTTAATTGGTAAATTTATAAAGATTTCTTAACATGTAAATTTTACAACACAGATCAACAAAACTCTTTAATTAAATGCAATATTGGTTTTCTATTTTTTAAAATTAGTAATTTTAGTCTCCTTATTTTAAAATAGAGATATTTAATTCTTTTATTTTTTAAAATTTATAACTTGAGTCCTTTTATTTTAAAATAAAGATATTTAATCTTTCACTTTCATAACATTTGTGATTTTGATACTTTCTGTCAAACTAAAAATATTGATTATTAAGATATTAAAGTTAATTATAAGATAGATTAAATAAATAATTTTGTATCATGTAACTATATTTTGGTTACATCAGACTTATTTCTTATCAAACAATGTTATTGAATTTTATGTAAGGATTAAAATTATAGATTTTACATAATTAAAGGATTAAATGTTTCTATTTTAAAATAGAAAAACTAAAATTACGAGTTTTAAAAAATATGATGACTAAATGCTTCTTTAAAATAGAGAAACCAAAATTATAAATTCTAAAAATAAGGGAATTAAAATTATATTTAAGTCTATTTTTAATGTAATTTTCAAAGTTTCCTCTTAATTATAAAGTACTTTTTTTTAATTCAAAAGTATTTTTTTTCATCAATAAATTCTTGTATAGAATGAAAATATCAAAGATCACCACTAGAGTGAATATTATGGTTGACTTTAGTTCTGCCAAACCCTTGAAATATAGTAGAGGAGATGGTTTGGAGATTACGAGATGATGCGTAAGGTGGACTAAAGTGTTGGGATTAGGAGGAATTTTGAAATTCTTTATGTGTACTATGCATAATTTTGTAAGTTGTTTTTTCTTTTTAAAGTTCAATTTTATATAATGACTTTAAAAAATGCAAGCAGAAACAAATATTTAAATAGAAAAGACTAATCTTCTTATATATTAGTCTTAGGAGATTCACAATACATAGTAATCACTATTAAAAAAAAGGCTTAAAGTCATTTTTTTAACATTTTTTAAGACGATTTTGAATCGTATTTGAATCAATTATCGTAAAAAGTAAAAAAAAATTTACAATAATTTTTAAACCGTCTTAAAAAACATTTTTTTACATCAATTTTTACAGAAATCGTCTTAAAATATCTTTTTTAAATGTAAAGAATTAAGGATTTTAAAACGATTTTTAAAAAAATTGTCTTAAAAAATATATATTCTAAGATAATTTTCAGACAACCATATTAAAAAGTATCCAGTCTAAAATGATTTTTAGACAACAGTTTAAACAGTAACGTTTTTAAAAGAGATTAAACAAATATTTTTTCCTACAAATTGACGACTCTCTCTCTTTCTCTATCCACACAGTTATAAATTTCTGGTTTGCATCATTAGCCTTTAGTCATGTAAGATATATGAAAAACTATAGTAACTTACATCATGAACGACATCTAGAAGCAATTTGATTTGCTCTTTTGAAACAGATTTCACCTAATCAATTACATAGGTGTTCAAACTATAAAATATTGAAGAAAATAATCAAAAAGGAAAAATTATAACATAACATAAATAAATAAATATTCCAAATACCGCTAAATTGATATATCATGCAAAGTGGAGTTAGCCAACAAACATCTTTACACTACAACAAAAAACGGAATTTCCGACAGAAAAAATCCGTCGGTAAATGCAAAAAACCGTCGCTAACACCATATTTTCGACGGAAAACCGACGGACAAAAATCCGTCGGTAAAATGGTCGTAGGAAATGAAATCCGTCGGTAATTTTTCTGTCCATCGGTAACTTTCCGACGGAATTTCCGTCGGTAACTTCCATGGGATCTTTCCGACAGAAAAATCCGTTGGAAATTTCCCACAGATGGTTCCATGGGAAATTTCCGACGGATTATTTCCGTCGCAAAATCCGTCGGAAATTTCTCAGAAGGATTTGTGTGACGAAATTTTGCGACGGACATTTCTGTCGGAAATACAAAAATACACATTAACGACCGATTTTTCCGTCGCAAATTTTGGGCAGCAAAAACATATTTTTGTTATTTCTTTGGTAACTCTTAACCTGTAGCATTTTTTATTTGCAAACCATTTGTATTATGTAATGACAATCAAGGACAATATTCATAAAAGTAAATAATCTAATGGTGAAAACTAATACTGAAAATCTAATAATATTCATTAAGTCCAAACTAATTAACTTAGTATTCAAAGTACTGGAATCATAAAACCACCATGTTTGAAAAGTCCATACTAGTAATCATAATTATGCATAAGTCAGTAATCAGAATAGTCTTTACTAAAGTCCCTGTGTGGATGATCTTGTTGTTGTTGTTGGTCATGTGGTTCATCATTTTGTTGTTGTTGTTGCTCTGGAAGCTGATGGTCAGGTTGTTGTTGGTCAGGCAGATGCTGCTCATGTGGTTGTTGTTGTTCAAAAATGTTTCTCGCTTCTGGAGGTAGAAACTTAAGTACAACTGAATGTAATGCACGCATCTCCTCCTTCGTTTGACGAAGCTCCTCCCTTAGTCGATTAACTTCTGCTGAATCCGTTGCTTGACTGGAAGATCCTGGCATATGCTGCATGAACGTGTTATCTGAACATTTATAACTACGTGCAACGTCTCCAAGCCCATAAACACATCCCTTTTGCTTTGGTCCCGCAGCAGCAAGCCAACACTCAGTCCTAAGCCTTTGTTCTTCAGCAGGGTCTAAAGGAGTCATTTCTGACTCACCAACACTTGATGCGGCATCGGACTTGGCTTGAGATAGTCTAGCCTCAAAGTTTTCCTATCAATGATAAACAATTATAATTAAATGAAAGTATTAGACATTGTAAAAAATAAAAGAGGTTGACAAATAATGTTCTCACATGTGTGTGCCTAGATCTATCATCAACAAATTCACCAGTATCCTTCCGTAAATGAGTTTGTTGAAAAATTTCATCAAGAAATGCAGATCGACCAAGCTCCTGAGACTATTTTCAAAGTAAACAATATTAACCAAAATAATTATACATGTACAAAAAAGTGAGTTATACTGGATGAGGCGATATTAATCTTACCAAACGAATGGCGTGATCTTGCAAGGAAATGGAACCACCTGTGTGCATACACCCACCCTTTTCAGATGCCCGATTTTTTTTTGCCTGTATACACTTGGAACGATACTCAGGGGCATTCCAATGTGATAACAGATCATTCCAAACACGATCTCCAATCCAATATGGTCTTTTGTTTTCATTTCGGGCATCCCTAAACATCTCAGAAAGTCTGTGAGAGGCTTTCGAATTAAAAGCTTTCTTAATTTCACCCTCATCCTCCGGTCTCCATACCAATTTTCTCTAAAGTATCAGACATTTATCAAATGTTTTGTAGTTAGGAAACAACCAATCGATGTAAATTAAATGAAATAGAACAAAACCAGCTTTAACATATAATACTCTTACAAGTCCCAATATGATAACACATGTCAATTAGTTACCTTAAAACAAAAATCAATTTATGTAATGGAGGTATAATTGTTGAATCATAATGTATCCATTTTAGCCATTGAAGTAATTCATATAACATGTGAATTAGTTACCTTAAACCGTTGGAAAAAAAGATCTTGTTGATCTTTTGGTATTGCCCCCCATGTTGGTCATGCATTGTCAAATTGTTGTCTAATGGATAATGTCACAGCCTTTGCCGCAACCTTTGATGGATAAAACCTTAATTAAAAAAATCATTTAATGATGAGAATGTATGAATTGCAAAGCTTTGTAATGTTAATTTAAATGTAAATTTCAAATACTTAC
The DNA here is from genome assembly GCA_007407185.1 of Glycine tomentella. NCBI lineage: Eukaryota > Viridiplantae > Streptophyta > Magnoliopsida > Fabales > Fabaceae > Glycine > Glycine tomentella. The sequence continues at coordinate 29,470 of PYAF01001293.1, read as the reverse complement.
GCTCCATTCATCAGTGTAATAGTAGGACGATCATTCAAAGGGGGGTCTTCCATGCCCATATTGCCACGGTCTTCATCAGTAGGCATGTTCCCTATAGCCGTGGTTGGGAATGGTGTGGATGTAGGCACAGGAGACGGTGGAACTGCTATAGGTACAACATTTGCATCTCTATTTGGCATACATACAGAAGAAGGGGATGAAGTACTTGATGGGAGTGTTACTGTAGGTGGGCGCAGTCTAACCACATATGGTTGTTTCCTCCTACTTGTTTGTTTTCCACTATTCTCCATGGATGGGGGTCGGGGAGGATCAGCATCACCTGACGACATTTCTATGTACATGCAAAAATAATTTAACAAGTTACATATTCAAATAGTGTGAATTCAATCAAAATTACTTAAGTCACATAATTTAGAGTTACACACATAATACCAATTGTCCCCTAATAAAGTCATAATGACATAACAAAATTTACATGCATACATTGATAAAAGTAGAATATAAATCTTTAACATGCATATATTTATTCTGAAACTACTGTCTCTTTGGTCTCTGATTTAACAAACATAGCTTCAACTAGGTATCATCATCAAGCAATTCTTCTATGTCTAAAGAGTCTTCAACGACCTCAGCATCCATACAATGTTCATAAAGAGGAACATAAATTTGTAACATGTCTCTAACTACTTCCTTAAGTTCCCTCTGTTGCCTCTCTGGTCTAACAAACAAAGGTTCCACATTAACTTTTCCATGTTTCTCTTGTAACTCTAAATTGTCTTCAACTAGGTTATCATCCATACAGTTAGTTAACTTTAAAGACTGTTCAACTCTCTCAGCATCCATACAATGTTCATAAAGAGGAACGTAAATGTTTAACATGTCTCTAACTACTTTTTGAAGTTCCCTCTGTTGCCTCTCTGGTCTAACAAACAACGGTTCAACTATCTTATCATTCATACAGCCTACCCCTAAATGTAAACAGTCAGATTTTGTGTCTTCTTCCACAAACTCCTCTAAATCTATAGAATCTTCAACTCTCTGTAAAGATAAAGAGTCTTCAACTCTCTCAGCATCCATAGAATTTTCTAAATCAACAAACTGTTCAACTCTATTAGGCTGCATAACTTCTTCTAAATCTAAAGAGTCATCAACTATGTCACCGTCCAAAGAGTCTTCAATGATCATTGAAAGTAAAGACTCGTCAAGTCTTTTAGCATCCATATATTCTTCAATTATGGAAGTTTCTATAAAAAAATCATTCAAAATTGCGTGAGGGGTTACAATACAATGACTGAATACAAGGTAAACTGCACATAATAACCAACATCATGTTATCATAAGTAAATGATAGGGGTATATGCAAAGCAACATTCTGCAATTACCATAAACTCCAGAGTTGACAATCCTGTCACAACAATGTAAGTACGCATATAATTATCAACAAACATGATAGTAAGCTATTTAAAAATCACAAAGTTGCATTAAGGTTTACATAAAAAAAGTAATATACTCAAGTCGTATGATACAAGTTAACACTAAGCAGAATAAACTCCATATCATGGGTTATCCTCTTCAGAATGGTAAACCTCAAAGTCATCTTCTACATCCCCTTCATTATCAACTTCAAAACTATGGTGGTCTGCATCCATATTATGCGATGGACCTTCATCTATGAATTCATTATCAGTGTCCACTTCTTCAACCCCGCCTCCTAAATCTTGCAATCCTGAAATATTTTCAACTTCAATCACTTCATTGACATGTGACATTTCATCTAGCTGGTACGGCACATCATTTGCAACATAAGCCATCATTTGGAATTGAAAACATAGGACCCATAACTTCTTCCATAATCAAAAAAATCTGACAACAATTAAGAACAATCTTTTATATAATTAATAAAAAAATCCGAATAAATGTTTCTTTTCCTTTATTAGCTTATTTTTTCCTTGGAAAAATGGTTGTCTTGTCACATTTTTCCTGCTTATCACTACATACAACCTCATTGCAATTCTACTCTTATTGTTTTTAGAGTTGAACACTATCAAGACTCTCAAGTGCAACTAAACAAACTCATAAAACATGTCTAGGCACTTAAATGCCAAATATGGGAATCTACATGCTCTGACATCTTAAATGACTAAAAAGAATAATGTTATTTGCATATAAATTTTGTTATTATTCTTAAACTACTTCATCATTAGATAATATTATTAAAAACACGTTCTTATATATTCTGCATTTTTTTATTTTTTCAGATAAATGAGAAGGTATTTCATGAAATTTGGTTTGGAAATAACATAACACTGGGTAATATAATTTTAAGGGCTACTTTCTGTCCTTATATCCGTGTTTATGTTTCTGTTACATAAGATTGGGTGATGATTTTATATTTCTATAGGGGGTAGTTAATCCTTTTACTTGTTGAATTCATTACCGTGTTTGTGCTTTTACATAGTGAAGTTGCTACTTAGCTGCTATGATGTACAGATCTGAAAGTTGATCTAGTGGTGAAAAGAGATTGAAAGACTGAACATGAAGGTGAGGAGGGAGATTTGGGGAGAACTGGGGAGAACTGAGGAGAAGCTGACTTTGATGATTGGAGCAGTTTGCCTTTGAAACTAAAATGAGCACTCACATATATGTATGTGTTTTCTTGAAGCTTACCACTTTTATATGTTTTCTTGCATTGCATATTGCCTTAAATTGGAAAAAAAGCCATGCCCCCACCATCAAACCAACACACCCAATGGAAGTGAAGTTGGCAACTAGATAACAATAAACAAGTGGCCGGTGTACTCAATACTCTTACAAAAATCACAATGGATTCCTTAGCTTTTACTTTTCTCCAACATAAAGATAGTAATAATTTGAATAATTGCTTTTAAAAAAGTATTATAGATTAATTAGCTTTAACGATTGTGATTTAGGTTAGGTTTATATGTTATGTCAAACAAGTAGTTGAATGACTAAACAGTGATAGTCTACAAAGAAGTTTTATATCCAACCGTTACTAGAAAAGAAGAGGCTTATGCAGTTGCACTTGCACCAACTAGAAAGATGAAATATCCACTATCATCATAAGAGGGGTGAGCTTGAGCAAATCGATCCAAATGGTTTGTGCATGCGGCCTGCCCACATAGAGGTAGGCCTAATAAAAACAATTGTTTCCTTCAAAAAGTGGAAATGGGAGGCAGAGCAGAAAATATAAAACTAAGTTATAACAACTCTTTTAAGGAATCTAATATTCAAAAGTTGGGGGGGGGGGTGGAAATTATGAATGGGGGTATGCCTAAGTTTTTTTTTTTACCAAAAATGCTTCTTTTAAATAATTAGATTAATACTAGAACTTAGAGAAATTAATATATGATATATATTTTTATACAGAATAACGACCAAAATATATAGATTTTCATAAACAAGGGAAAAAACATTTAATTTTTAAAACACTAAAAATAAATATTAGTTGGACTAGAAATATATTTAACTTTATTCAATTATATAACCATTGACTTAACAGATTCTAGACTCTTGTGGGGGCTACACATAGCACAACCTGCACAACACTCTACCAAGAAAAGTGAAAAACAAAAACCATTCTCTGACCATCAATGATCAAAACACAGCATTTTGCAATCTGAAACTGAAAGATAATAACATTGTGTCTACCAAAGCACATGAACTTCACCACACAACACATGCACCCTTTCAACTGATTCAGACTAGGACCAACTCTGAAGGCTTTGAGATCACTCCTCTCTCTCTCACGGTATTGTCTGAAAACGAGGGACAAACGTTCAAAGCGGTTGCAAATGGATTATAGGCATTAAAAAAATTCAGAAATCAAAAAACTTGATAACTAGAGAAAGACAACCCTTCTTCACATCACCAATACAACACCCTCTTCTGTCCCAGCTGTTTCGTCAAAGACAACACCCTTTCACCAACCCAATTAAAAGAAACACAACCAAATAATAAATTAGTAAATTATTCCAAAAAAAATCTCTATCTCAATTTTAAAAACCCAATTATTTTCCCTTTTTATGAGATTTTCTGTTTTTGAATTTTAAAACCCATTAAACATGCCCTCAAACAACATTGCTTGTTGATGGTTAGCTAATGGCATTATTTAAAAAAACTGCACCTATTGTACTTCTTCACAGCACCAAATCTCTCTTGGAATGTAGAATGTGAGGCAGGCATCTCGAGCTCTCAAGCAAGGGAAGACTTTAATTGTATCTGGTTTAGCTGAATCAAAGAAAGAACATGGAGTTGAACTGCTTAATAAGCTGGAAGCTGGTATACATGAGGTTGAACTGATAGTACAGGATAGGAATCGGGATGCAGTTGCACCAAAACAGAAAGAGCTTCTTCAATATGTTGGAGGGTAAGTATCTCAATAACTAAATCACTTACATAAACCACACAAAGACCTTATCCCTCCATACATGTGCTTAATAACAAATAGGATGTTTATTCGTCTTCCTTGGAGGAAATTAAAGACGGATTTGTGGGTTCCTTAAGTGTTTTCACTTTTCACTGTGTCATGTATTTCTCTATAAGTGTCTGTTTTATCTGCCAGTCATTAAGAATCTAAGAATAGGAACTGCCAGAAATAAGGGTTAGTTGCTTCAGTGATACAAGTAGGCTTTAGCTTAAATCTATGGTGCAAAGCAATTTAACCTTGGCCATACATCAATGTAGCCAGAGAACTGCACTATTGGTACAACCAGTAGATTACCACTTGTCCTGGTTAGTTTAACCAAACATTGCCTAAAATCCAAATCTCTGACTAATTGTGCTGCAACGGGTCATGTTTAGTTAGTCAGGTAGCCATTGAAAAGCATTCATTTGGACAACCTGATATTGCATAAGAGATTTGCAACCAAGTTTTGTCTGATTTGACTGAGCTGAATCCAAACTCAGTTCAGTCAATGAACAGACTTTCCTAGGCCTCTCGTAAACTGGTTCTATCAGATGTTGGCAAAATCTGATTCCTCCTTCTAACAATAGAAAATTGAGGAGGACTTAGAAAATTAATCTTTGTGAGAAAGAGTTTTCTCATATAGAACCTTTCATTGACTGCAGCTGAGATGTTCATGGGGCATTGCATTTCTGCAGTGTTGAAGAAACATGGTTGATGGCTTCCCATTTGAAGTGCCTGAGGAATA
>PYAF01001293.1:0-24199 GCA_007407185.1 Glycine tomentella | reverse complement strand
GTAAATAATGTTTAGAGTTTAGACCTTCTCTAGCTTGTTTTAGAACATACATACTAGGTATGCAAGTTTCACTCATTGCTCTTAGCCAAAAACGCAGGAAATGACAGGGAAGGATCAAGGATGTATACATTTATATTATTGAGCCTTAATGAGGATGAGTTAACAGTATTTTATCTTATACAATGGAAGCTAAATGATCATTTACCATTATTGACATTTGTAGTTTTTTATGTGGATATCCAAAATGGGCTTCTCTGTACTGCTTTCCTCTTTAGTTACACTTTCACCAACATAGTTTTAAATTTTCTTTTTTGAATTTTTTATATTTTGTGCAGCGGATGGGTTTGTTGTCCAAATGTGTGTGGATACTTTGTAGTTGCAAATGCAGAAACCAATATAAATAACATTTATACTTTAGATAATAATTATAAGTAACACAAATTGGATGATGAACTCAAAATGCGAGTACAGAACGTGTTATCACAAATTATTTATTATTAATAACTTGAAATACCTTCACTCCAGAAAGTATAGCTTCGTTACGGATCAAGCCAATCAATGGTGGGCTGCACAAACAAGGGTTCCTCTTGTCAACAAGTCTCCTTCTATTGGAGCACCAATTGCAGTAGCGCCATCACAGAGCCTGATAACAACCAGGGAGAGGAAATAAGAACAATAGTATCAGTCTACAGGTAAAATACAGAAATAAAGCGCACCTTCTCGTGGTTGTGTGCTGTTGTCGTCGCGGTGCTTCGTGGTGTGGGTTTAGCTTGTGAGTCACCGGAGACAGGGGAAGAAGAAACCACGGGTATGCTTCGCGGGAGTGAATTTCTGGTGCCTTTACCTTCGTGTGTGGTGACAGAGGAACACCAGCCGTCACAAGGTGCCAATGTGATGGTTCTTTCACTTGCAGCGGCGGCGACACACACGGTGGGGAAGCAACACGATTTCACTCTTCAATTTCACTTGTGCATTCAATTAGGGCTGGGACTTGGCTCTTGTTCCGTATGAATTACCATACCGATGGACATAAAGGCAATCGGAAAAATCCTTCGGAAACCCCAATTTTTTCCACCACATTACCATTGTCGGTATGGTCCGTGGGTAAGCATTTCATTTCCGACGGAATTGCAGTGGCCGGAAATGGGCCGTCGAAAATCAGCGCTTTTGTTGTAGTGTTAAGCATGATCCAAGCAATATCCTCAGTGCATGGAGGAGTAGTAAGCAAACCAATATATCTGTAATACACTTGTGATTGTGCCTATTTTAACTAGCCTTGGATCCATTACACCCACTTCCCTTTTTGCTCTCGTACTATTAGAAATGACCTCTAAGTGGTTCGTTAACTAAAAAGATGTATGTACATAAAAGAAATCTAGTATTCAATCATAACTGAGACATATATAAAGAAACTGTGACATATTTAATTAATTTACCTATGACAAGAAAGGATCTGGTCTTCTTCCAGCCTTATACAATATTTCAATCACTGCAGTTTGTCTTGATGGAGTTTCGTGCACCATGTGTAACTCTAGATCCAACCTGAAAGCAATTGGATATTTAATTAAAATACTTAGTTTTGTTATTTGTAGTATTTAATTAATTTATGTAAGAGTAAATCTGTTTAGTAATTAATTGAAGGATAAAATTTAGATAGGTGAATTAATAATAAAGTATTATTAAAACTCAGGTCACGAAGCACAAGCTGTGTTCGAACTACATCAAAACATATGAGTACAAAAAATATTTCACCACCTATACAAAGCACTACAAAATAGAATAGCAATTACAAAAATGCAGTTCCTTATATATTTTTGGTATTGCTCTCTAATCAAAGTTAGAGTTTTAGTTTAAAATATTCTATCTTGATCTTTAATGCAATTTTTTATTAAGTTGATTATTGAAATAAAGTTGTAATTTTAATTATAGGAGAATGATAAAAAAGTAAACCATCATTTTCATTCTGAAAGTATTGCTACTCTTTTTCCCCAAGTATTGAAAAACTCTTTAAATTAATCCCTAAATATCAGTAAAATATATTAATTTAGGGACTAAATTAATAGATATTGAATACTTTAAAGACTATTTATATAATAATTTCATTATTTTAAGAACTATTTAGGATAGAGGATAATAATTGAGAGTTTATTCTAAAAAGAATTACGTACGTATGCAAGGATGTAGAGAGATTTAAATATACATATTACATATTTAATTAATTGCTTGTATAGCTTAAGAAATATGTTTGTAATTAATATATATATATACACACTTTTTTCCATCTATGGTGTGTTCAAAGGGAGATCCTAGTAATATTTTTTATAAGCAAGATTGAACAAAACAGACAAAGCAGAATGATTATCATTTCTTCTATCAGAGAAAAATGTCAAAAAAAAGGCAAGAGTGAAGTAGAAAATCTAACACCTGTAACAAAATACGACATTTCCTTCTTTGGACCTTAACCAAAGATGCAACAAGAAATTAAAATGTATGTCAAATTTGTTTAATAGAAAATACAAGAAAGTTCAATCACCACCACCACAAAAAAAAAAAAAAAACTAATACTTTGGGAAAAAAATCTAGCACCTGATTCTAAGTAGTTCTGATCCAAAGAGAAAGATTTGACACTGAAATGTTATTAGATCTACTGATTAGTTCCCTTCTAGTGTTGCCATTCACCCCTATAGACCTATACTGTATTTATTTTAGGGGAAATATTATTATTTTATGATTATATTATAATACTAAAATAGTATATGTAACATTTTATCATTTCTGTCAGTCCACTTTCTGATGTTTATAAAAAGTTCACAGATATGGGCACTTAGATCAAAGAGGGTCTAAATATTTAAAACAAATTAAAGCACATGGAAGAAAAATATCAACGGATCAATTAAAGTTCTAATCGTTGCTCCTATTTTCCTTTCCCAAGTGGACAATACTTGCATTGGTTTTCCGATTCCTGCATTGGTTTCTTACAAAATTGTCGCTGAAATCATTGCATATAAACACTTTTGACACGATTTCTACATCGATTATAAAATACCGATGCAGAAAAGTCAATTTCTACATCGATTATAAAATACCGATGCAGAAAAGTCAATTTCTACATCGATTTAAAAGCCATAGTTGAAAGTCTTCAAATTTCAATGTCGGTCATTTTAACATCAGTACTTGGTTTTGAAAATAAGAGATGATCACATGCTTTATAGCATCAATACCGAGAAAGGAAGATAAGCAGTAGTATGATTTATCAAATCTTACGTGACTAGTGGATATATAAAAGGCATTACATGTAGTATTTAAGGCACCAATGTTCAAATTATGAAGGATAGAACAAGAGAGCTCCAACATACTGTAACGTATACCTTCCAATTATTGTAAGTGTGGTGTAATGGTTCCTGTAATTCTATTGCTAGTTAAATTCTTGGTATGTAGCTAAGGACTAGATGTAGTCTTGGGGAGAAAAGGTGCAAGCATAAATCTCTGCTGCTTTCTCTTTTTTCCTTATATAGTTATATCTTTGGTATTACAACTTAAAATTGCTTTAAGGAAAACTGATTTCAAGCTTAGATGAAGCATTCATCTGTTAACAATGTGTGTTTCAAAAAAATATTTGAAAAAAATAAACACAATTCACACTCTGAAATACAAAGATATGCACGTCTTACGAATGAATCCAAACACGCTATACATTTCCTTCTAACCTTCTTTCCTAGAGAGATGAAAATCTGAAACTTGCAACTTTGAGCTAGAAATTTACAATCTGCTACAATTGCTTGTAAATAAGTAGCTACTTGAGGTTGAATTTTTCGCCACTGGCTGTATAGAATTTGACAATTAGTTTCCAAAATCAAATCCATGAGACAAAGATGTTCTGCCATTTCTCTTTCATATCGACAAAATGTAATTTTATTAATACCACTAAACCTGACCACCAAGCACGTGGAACAACTAGTAAGAGGTTGTTTCATTTTAAGGTTATTCGAGTATAACCAGAGGTCTTAAGTCCGAGTCTTAAGTATACAGTTGTGTTAAATACTATTACTTAGAGAAAGGACTTTGTTGTCCATAATGATTTTATCCTACTCACAAAGTTGTCTCTGGTAAAGGATCCTGCTATCTCGACAAAAAAAGTATCAGTAAACTTGGGACAAGTGTGACAAAATCTAGCAGAAGGGTTACACAAGAAATGAGTTGCCAGATGTATGTAGAAACACCCGCCGAAGCCTAAAAACTACTAGTGTTTTAACACTCATAATGCTGCTACTTTTTCCCTACACTGACACACGACCAAATCCTTTGAGTGCCACTTTCATCAATCTTGTAAAAATGAATCCAAAGCTCACCGAACATCACTCTACAAGAATTATAATAAGTCCAAATAATCACATGCATTAGATCAGCTGCATGTGCTGCCATTCCAATTACTTTCTGAAACTGTTTTAATAACATCGTTGTGATTATAATCACAACATTCAGTTTGCAGAGTAGGATTGTAATTGCGGTCGCATAAATCACATTTGTCTCTAATTTTACTAATCACAACAATAATCGTGATTACAATCACAATTTACAACTATGTTTAATTTGTTTTATTAAAACCAAAAAATAAACTTGCATCTTCGATTTTCATTCCAGTGAATTTTTAATTGAACTTTTACCATGTCGTAAATTAAAAGGAGCCAAAACTCACTAATGCATCATTTGACTCAAAAAAAAAAGAGAAGGAAACATGGGTACATTGAGTTCAAAACAAGAAGCAGAAGGACATATATAAAAGTTTCCTTTTGTACTGAATGAGCATTGTATGTTTCGTCTTGTGGAACAGCTTATACTTCATAATTTTGCTTAGCCTCTGCGACGTAATTGAAAACACGAAACTAGCATATATTATTATTTGTCTTTTTTTGTGAACTAATGATATTCTCTGACCAATGATCTGTGATTAATTAGTCTTTCTTAAAAGAAAGTCCTTCACAAAATAGTTTATAAATATTTTTTTATCCGTAAGAATTGAAGACAGATATACTCACATCTCATGCAACTTACTTAACCAACTGGGTTAGATCTCATTAGTAGCTTCTAAGCATATACTAATGCAAACTTATAACATAATAATATTTAAATTTTCATAACAAGAGGACACATATTTGCATTGTGTGTCTTCCTTGTGCCTTGTATAACAATTTGTAGGGAGGAATTTGACTACAGGTTCATGTCAACAGAATTAATGCCAAAAGATATTTGTAATTGTTATTCTCTTAATTAGGATAATCATTTGTATTAGTTTATTTAGTGGGCTGAAAATCAGCTTGACAGATTATAATTAATTTGTATTTCTATGAGAATTCTCCAGCAGGAGAGCACATGTTTTTGGCCCAATCTTCTCTGATTTTAACATGGTATCAACCTAGGTTACGATCCCAGAACCTAGTCTACGTTTTTTTCCTGTTGCTTTTCAGCCTGATCCAATCTCATGCATAGAGATCATGTTCCATCTTTGGATGCGTGCCTCAACGACTTGTTGCGTGAAGAACAACGTCTTCTTACTCAGTCCATCATTGAAGAACAGAAATCATCTGTTGTTCCAGTCGCATATATGGCACAAGAGAAGTCAAGAACCCATGACATGAGTGATGTTCAATGTTTTTGTTGCAAGTGATTTGGACACTATGGTTCAAACTGTCCAACAAAATTTTGCAACTACTGCAAAAAGAATGGACATATTATTAAGGAATGCAAAATAAGGCCACTAAGGTGAACTGCCACAACTTTTACAACCTCCATTAACTCCGCTATTCCCACCGGTTCTGCCAATCCAACACCTGTCCCACAAACTGCTACTACTGCTGTTCCAACTTTGACCCCTGAAATGGTTCAACAAATGATCATTTCAGCATTCTCTGCTTTGGGGTTCTCAGGTAAATCCTCTTCCCCTTGGTACTTTGATTCTGGGGCTTCCCACCACATGACCAACAATGCTAGATTCCTTACTAATATCAAAAAGTATTTGGGGAATCTCAAGATACAAACTACTGATGGAAATTAATTTCCTATCACAACAACTGGTGATATTTCTTCATCTCTAACCGACGTTTTTGTTGCTTCTGGTCTCACTAGTAATCTTATCTCTGTTGGTCAATTAGTTGACAATAGTTGTCGAGTTCATTTCTCACAGTCCGGTTGTCTTGTGCAGGATCAACACTCGAGGAAGATCATCACAAAGGGGCCTAAAGTTGGACGTCTTTTTCCTATCTATTTCTCATTGTCTCCAAGTCTTTCTTTGCCTTTAGTCTCTTGTAATTCTGCTTTTGTTGATTACCAAGTGTGGCATAGGCGTCTTGGGCATCCCAACTCAAATGTACTCCATGACATGCTCAAATCTGGTTTTCTTGGAAATAAACACACTCCATCTCTTAATGTTATTCATTTTGATTGTATTCCTTGGAAGCTTGGCAAAAGTAAAATCTTACCTTTTCCAACACATCAATCGAATGTAACTCAACCTTTTCATATCATCCATAGTGATGTTTGGGGGGTGGCACCAGTTATATCTCATGCTCATTACAAATATTTTGTTACTTTTATTGATGATTATAGTCGTTTCACTTGGGTCTATTTTCTGCGGTCAAAAGATGAAGTTTTTTCCACTTTCAAATTTTTTTATGCTTATGTTTAGGCCCAATTCTCATCCAAAATCCAGATACTTCGTCTGATAATGTGGGGGAATACACCTCGCACTCATTTCAGGAGTTCTTACAATCCAATGGCATTATATCTCAAAGGTCATGCCCCTCAACCCCACAACAAAACAGGATAGCTGAACGGAAAAATCGCTATTTGCTAGATGTTGTTCGTACACTCCTACTGGAGTCTCATGTGCCATCACGATTTTGGTGTGAAGCCATTTCAACTGCAGTTCATCTCATAAACAGATTGCCATCCCCATCAATAAGTAACGAATCCCCTTTCACTCGCCTGTTTGGTCACCCACATTATTACTCTACTCTTCGTATCTTTGGTTGTGCATGTTATGTCCATCTTCCTCCACAAGAACGAACCAAGCTCACTGTACAATCTGTTGAATGTGCTTTTCTTGTCTATTCTCCTCATGAAAAGGGCTTTCTATTTTATGATCCTAACCTTCGTCGGATTCGGGTCTCTCGAAATGTAATTTTTTGAGAAAATGTGTATTTTTTTGCAACACATCATGACTCTCTCTCTTCTCCAATTTCTATTCTGCCATTGTTCTCTAACTCTTCTACAGGACAACCATCATCTAGACCTCTCTTCACCTATAAACGACGTAGTACTGCCACCCAAAATCAACCAGCGCCCTTTCAAGATAATTCTTTGGCTGTTGATCCAGAACAAGAACCACACCCAGAACCAGCACCTTTACGACGTAGTTCACGTGCTCATAAGCCCCCAGAAAGGTATATCAGTTCCATGACAACAACATTATCATCTATTCGTATTCTTCTTCTTATAAACAGGCCATGGAGAATGAAAGTTGGCAGAAAGCTATTGAAAGTGAACTTCTCGCCTTGGAAGAAAATCATACATGGGATATAGTGCCATGTCCCACATCAGTTAAACCTTTAGGCACCAAGCTTGTGTTCTCTATAAAGCTGCGTTCGGATGGATCCATAGATCATTACAAGGCGCAACTAGTTGTGCTTGGAAATAAGCAACAACTAGTTGTGCTTGGAAATAAGCAACAATATGGGTTAGACTATGATGAGACTTTTGCTCCAGTTGCCAAGATGACCATTGTGCGCACTATCCTTGATCTTGCTGCATCCAAATCTTGGCCACTACATCAAATGGATGTCAAAAATGCATTCCTCCATGGTGACCTCAAGGAGGAAGTTTACATCAAACTTCCTAGTGGTATGTCCACTTCTTTTGCTAATACTGTTTGCAAACTAAACCGCTCTTTATATGGATTGAAGCAGGCCCTAAGAGTATGGTTTGAAAAGTTTCGCTCCACACTACTTGGTTTTTCATTCCATCAAAGTCAGTATGATCCATCACTTTTCTTCCAAAGGACTCCTAAAAGCATCGTAGTGCTTCTTGTTTATGTGGATGACATTGTAGTGACTGGTTTTGATCAAGAGTCTATCTCTAGCATTAAAAAAATGTTGCATTCAACTTTTCACATGAAAGAGTTAGGCCATCTCACTTATTTCTTGGGTTTAGAGGTGCATTATCATTCTAAAGGCGTTTTTTTAAATCAGCAGAAGTATATTCAAGATTAGGTCCAGCTAGCTGGACTCACAAATGCTACCCCTGTTGACACTCCCGTGGAAGTTAATGTTAAATATAGACGAGATGAAGGAGAACTTCTTGACGATCCCACTCAATATCGAAAAGCTAGTTGGTAGTCTCATCTATGTAACTATCACTCGCCCAAATATTTCTTTTGTTGTCCATACTGTTAGTAAGTTCATGCAATCTCCACGACACTTCCATTTTTCAGCAGTGCAGCGCATCATTAAATATCTCCTTGGCACCTCAAGGCGTGGTTTATTTTTTCCTGCTAATTCATCTCTTCACCTCCAAGCATATAGTGATGCTGATTGGGCTGGCTGTCTAGACACAAGGCGATCTACTACTGGCTGGTGTATGTTCCTAGGGAATGCTCCTATTTCATGAAAATGTAAGAAACAAGATTCAGTCTCAAAGTCATCCACTGAAGGAGAATATCGTACAATGTCTGCAGCTTGTTCTGAAATAATATGGCTATGTGGTCTTCTTACAGAGCTTGGATTATCTCAAGCACAACCCACTCCATTGCATGCTGACAACACCAGTGCCATACAGATTGCAGCAAATCCAGTTTACCATGAACGGACGAAACACATTGAGGTTGATTGTCACTCTATCCGAGAAGCATATGCTCTTAAGGTCATCACTCTACCACATGTCTCAACATCTGTTCAAATAGCCGGCATTTTCACTAAAACATTGCCACACCAACGTCACAATTTTCTACTTGGCAAATTGATGCTTGTAGATTCACCAGTATCAATTTGAGGGGGGATGTCAACAGAATTAATGCCAAAAGATATTTGTAACTGCTATTCTCTTAATTACGATAATTAGTTGTATTAGCTTATTTAGTGGGCTGAAAATCAGCTTGACAGATTGTAATTAATTTGTATTTATATGAGAATTCTCCAGCAGGAGAGCACAAGTTTTTGGTCCAATCTTCTCTGAGTTTAACAGTTCAATGCCAGAATAGAAGTGTTCTGTCTTATTCCCTAAGGATTATGAAAGCACACAAAGACAAACATGATTAAATTAAGGTACTTAATTTCAATCTGGTGGGTACATATCTAAATACATGGAGTGGTGGTAGCAACTAGCAAGGGCATTAAGAGACTTAATAGGTAAAATTTAAAGTTTCAGGGGCATTTTGGTCCTCCTCTTTTGGTTTTCCAGTTGTTGTAGCAAGGGCAAACTTGCTTGTTGCCATAAGTTCCAGGAGGCACACACAAGCACTTGGCACAGCACTTTTGGCAGAAGAACAGGCACGGTTTCTTGTATTGTGTGTTTGAGCATCTAGCGGTGCAACGTGGCCCACATTCTGCAGTTTTGTGCATTCATTCAACAAACATCATCCATATTATTCTAAAACAAATAAAACAAAAGAAAAGAAAAGGAAGAAGTGCTGCAAATTTATATAAGTTGTGAATGTGTGATGGAAGCTATTATTAGTATTACCTTGTGGTTTAAGACTGCCTTCGGTGATGCCATGCTGCAACTGAGGAAAACAAACATGAAGTTAACAAAACAAGGAATTGACAAACTTGTTGGAAAAAAGAATTCAACATGTGGGGCAACAGCAGCACATGCAATTATTAAAATGCGTTGTCATTTTTGTATAAGAGTCTATTTTAGAATTAAAGTTTTAAAGTTTAAGGGTATAATTGTGATGGAAATCAAATTAATGTGTAGAAGACAAAGTGGTGTTTTTAATTTGATGAGAGGCTAAATTACAAATATCAAAAATTGGGTTTATAAATCAGAGACCATGGTCCCAGATTGGATGTCATAAAGAAGTTTGTTCTCCTCTAGAACATTTAATAAACTTCAGACATTGAAAATTTGGAAGGCAAACTTCTTAATTATATGATACAGTAATTAATTCGTAATGTACTTCCATTTTTAAAAAAATCTACATACTTTTGATAATTTGACACAAAAAAAATACTTTATTTGATAATGTTTATCATGTTTGATATCTCCCAATTTCTAACAAAACTGACAACGTTTGCATCTAAGAAGAAATGAAATTGTAACGTATGCCAGAAATTCTCACATTGTACCAATATATGTATATATATATATATATATATATATATATATATATATATATAAACTCACATTGGGAACATGGGACTTGGTGGTGTTTTTGTGAGGCTGCGGAGCTGGAGCGCTGGACAGGATGTGGGTGGTGTTCTTGTGAGGCTGTGGAGCTGGAGCCTCCACGGTGGACACAACAATCTCAGCCTGAAAGCATAATCATAATTATCAGGGTATATATGTTACCTAAATATGATTAACATTGTTTATAATGTCAAAAACAATAACAAAAAAAAAAGTTGTTTATACACTGTAAATAAATCATGTCTATGATTTACACAAATGCATCCAAGCCAACGTTATGAAGAATAGAAAAAGCAAGCCGAGGAAACGTAATGATAACAAAACAAAACAATAAACAAAGGAGTTAAGGAAGTTGCACTATTTAATTTATTTTAAAAAAAAACTTATAGTTAATGCACATTCAATTCCATTCCCTAAACATGATAATTTTCTACATTTTGTTGCCAATGCTGGTCAAAATAAACCAAATTAACAAACTAAACTCAAGCATGGCATGGGATTCCACACTAACTTCAATTTGAAACAACAAAGTGGTCTATTGTGAACAAAAAAAATAAAGGAGTTTCAAGTGGAAGCAACAATGCAGAAGTCAGAAGAAGTAAGAGAGTAAAACTACTAAAGCTGAGGTTGGAGTTATCAGAAAATGAGAAAGAGAAACGATGATTTGTTTTGGCTTACATGGTTTTCCACAAGAAGAAGAAGCATTTGAACAATGCAGAGTACAGCAATGCTTAGTTTTCTAGCCATTGCTAAAAAATGGACCTCACGCAAAGAGAAAAGAAGAAACAGAGAGAAGTTATCTCAAGTGTGGTCTTCAGGAACTGCTGGCAGATGAAATTTCAGGCTATTTTATAGATGAAATGTGGCTCTATGTAGTTACGTTAGTTATTGTTTTCCTAAAAGGACAATTACAGACTCTCCTTAGACAAAGACAATTACAAGCACATCCTTCCCTACACTTTCCACGCCATCCGTTTTGCTATAAGAATTATTTGAGCTACCATATATATGTATGAGTTATGATTTCCAAATTTTTTGATGTAGTGAATTTGAAAATGTGGTGGATCACGTTGAAAAAATCATAGTTGTCTTAAAGTTACTCTCTAACGTGATGGGAAAACGTGGCAGGACACTGACACGGTGGTTTTGGCGTGGTGGAAAAACGTAGTGTGACACAGTAATACATATGTATGTATGAGTTATGATTTTCCGGTTTTTAATGTAGTGCATGTTTGGAAACGTGGTGAATCACATTGAAAAAATCATAGTAGCCTTAAAGTTACTCTCTAGCGTGGTGGAAAAACGTGATGGGACACACCAATATCGTGGTTTTGGTATGGTGGAAAAACGTAGTGAGACACATTGACACATATATATGTATGAGTTATAATTTCTCGGATTTTAATGTAGTGTGTTTGGAAATGTGGTTGATCATGTTGAAAAAATCATAATCTTAAGATTACTCTCTAATATGGTGAAAAAAACGTGATAATACACACTAACACAACAGTTTTGGCATGGTGTTGGGACAAACTAACACATAGATATGCGTGAGTTATGATTTTCTGTTTCTTAATGTATGTGTGCTTGGGAACGCAGTGAATCACATTAAAAAAACCATAGTATCTTTAAAATAACTTTATACCATGATGGACAAAAAACGTGATGAAACACACTAACATGGTAATTTTGTTGTGGTGGGACGCACTTACACAATGATTTCTGGGTACTCAATCCTCACACCAATCCAAACACACATATAGTTTATCAAAGCGCCTTTCACTTCTCAAATAGGCAATAGCATGGGGTTGGTTGGAAAAGTTAACAAATCTTAGTACATTAAGTGCATGTTTTAGTCTTTTTTGATGAAATAATTACTATTCTTTACCGGCTTTCTGATAATAATAAAAAAGATATTTCCTAAAATAATCCTTTGCTAAACATGCATTTGCAGCCATTTCTACTTAAGTCCAACAATTGTAATGCAATGACAGCCGAAAATGTGGATGAACTCGTGACAAATGAGGAAAAGGGGTGAAAGATATCAAAAGACCTTTTTTAAATGGTGGTGACTTCAACTTCAAAGTGAAGCCGAGTAGCCAACGCCTATGACAGGGGAATTAAATGATAATTAGAAGAAACAAACGAACCATTGCTCAATCTTAACTACAAGTTAAAACTAGGGGCTGATTGATTTCTTTCATGAGAATGGTTAGTGTGAAAAGGACAGGTAGCTATCTCACATGTGCATTCCCATGTGATTTCCCAATGCACCCTCAGAGTAACTAAGAGCGTGACACAAGAACTAGGAAGCACCGTACACTAACCTCTCACCCCTTTGCTCTGCCTTGTCTTTTGCATAGACCTGCCACTATAAGAATCCTTTTGAGTGTTCAATGGCATTCCCGTGAACTAATTTATGCATTTACTATAAAGAATTTTACTACCCTTTAGTCTTGTAGGTGTACACATTATTTTAGCAGTTATATGAAAAATGACCTTCACATTTTACAGCAATCCCTTTCAACTTTGGAATCACATGTCAAACCAAATCTTGTGAAATATTTAGCATTTTTTGTTTATGGATAGAGAAACTTTGTTCTTAGTATGTCATGGATCGTGCTGTGCCCATCAACTGAATTAAGTCAAGTAGCATATTTGTGACCAATAATTGGTGATACTGTGTGGTGGATTTGTATAACCGCTTGTAAAAAAAACTTCCTGTTTTATTATATTCTATTTGTTGCAATTTTCACCTTTCCTTTATCCATTTTAGAACGGGGTACATTTTTTATGCATAGAAAAATGTGGGAAGAGTTAACCGTCCACATCAACCAGTTAATGAGGGTTAGGTATTTAGTTTGTACTGTTGGATTGTTCTTGTGAAGTAACATTTGTGTATTCAACACGGTTTAAGAGGTACCAACAAAGGCTGATTCAGTTGTTAAGGATCAGAATTGTATTTTAAAAAGACGCAAGTTTGAATCTCATCAAAATGGGTCAGTGTTTTCAACCAAAAGAGATTACATACTACTTGAAAACTTTAAAGCATTCCATTGTTAATCATGAGATTATTGCTTAAAAATAAAAAAAAAATAATGCCATCAGAAATTGAGAATGTAACCTGAATCCTTAAACACTTGCCAGAAACCTTAACACCTTTGTGGTTTCGCTTCACTCTTAGTAAATTCAAGTACGTTAATAAAATTATACGGTGGTTGTTGACGTGTATGACATAGACACATTGTGCCAAAGAAACACACAATGCCTGTTTTGTTTGGTCGCATTCTCGTTTGAGGAAGATAGTGGCTGCACCTCTTTACGGTGAGAGAAAAAAACACAGAACAGTAGATAACGCTGAAGGGATAACAAGCTAACAGACACAAATGAATAGGTTGAAAAGAAACTTCCAGTGACATGCCCTGTTGGCACCGACCCATCATTCTTCAAGGATCAAGCAATGTGGTTCACACATGGAATTCTACGGATACCCTCACATGGCTTAAGTTCTTCACTCAAGAATTATACCACGATCAGACACAAACTTGTAAAATACGTTACAGAAGTTAGTTTTCATCAAAACACTTAAGTTTACCAAATTGGAACTTCCGTTCCCCATTCAAGGCATTGCTTATCTATGTAAACATGTTAAATGGAGAGGAAAAGGCACACCCTTGCCTCAAAAGTTTGGCCACAATTGCTTTATATATATATATATATATATATATATATATATAGGAGACATATTTAGTAAAAAACGTGAAAAATTAAGAGGTATTAATCTTACTTATACAACTATACATAAATGATTTAAATTATTTTACTACTTAACCGATTTTGCTAATTATGATATTGATACAAAATAATTTCCACCAAAAATAATAACTAATCTTTATTAGAGATCGTGAGTGCACACAAATTAAGTATTATTCTCCCAATACGATCTATTATATACCCAGTATCAAGATTCGAACTGATCAAAGACACAAACCACTACCACTTATGACATCCTACTACTTAACCATTTTAGTTAAATTGCTAAAATTTACTCCTCTCATGCTCTCACTATATATATAAGAAAAGGGTCATCTACTCGCCAAGTTTGTTTTCTCTCTTTATTAACTTATAGAATACAAATTTAGCAAATCCAACCTTTAAGTCATTTAATATCTTTTTGGTAATTATAGATGTCAAACTTTAAATAAATTGAACATTCACAATATTTACTTACATTTAAAAAAAAAACATACATTGAAATAAATTAATTGATAAAGTATCAAATAATCTTGAAATTATAAAAAATTTATAAACTTAATCTACTTAAAAAGAATTTTCAAACTAACAGTTGAATTATAAAAGTTATCAAGTTAGACTAAGCTTATTCTTGAAAGAAGTAAATCCCTTCCTATATGTATTCGGGTACTAAATAAATTGGACATCACTTGGATGAAGGATACAGACCAGCAAACTTTCTCTGGTTCCCAGTAGTGTAGAAGTAATAACACTTTGATTTTCAATTTTTCACCCACAATTAGAAAAGAAAGAATAAACAATGAAACATATATATGCGCCCAAGCATAAGAGTTAAACAATATATTTACAAAATCAGTAATATAAAATAAAAATGTTATTTTTCTATAGCACACACCATTCTCAGCATGGGAAAAGCAAAAGAAAGAAAAAAAAAAAAAATGCCGACTGTACCATACTCAGGAGTAGAGCATTCTACCCATCGAAGAGAGAAAAAACCACTAACACGAGAGTAGAGCAAGTTGGATGAAACAACAGTAATTGAATCCCGAGCTAATGATAAGAATGATAAAACTTGAGCCAAAGCCCATTGTCATCTGAAGCATGCAATAAGTGAATCATGACAAAGGCGCCAATACTCTTTGTAGTGCATGGACGTCCATGGCATTGGTGCAGGTAGAAGGGTGCCACGCATAGATGGCATTCTAGTCAATGAGGGAGTAAAAGGAAAAAAAAAATACAAAAAAGTGTTATTAAATAAAAACTAAACAAAAAATCAGAGTAACAGGATCATCAAATCATAAAAACCATAAGAGCACTTAGCACCAGGATATCACACCTTTGTCCAATGAGTATTCCATGAGCCACTGTGGAGATGGATGACCCAGAAACTCCCAAAAAAACATGTTTGTAGTGAGGTGAGATAATTTTTCCTGAAATTTAATCCATCGAAGTAATGCTTGTCCATGCAAAATACAACAGTAGCATATAATGCAAATTGTCACCACTCCCAGGTCACAGCAATCAAAATATCAAGAGGAAAAGTCTGATATCACAATCAAAATTTCAATCAAGTTTTTCAGATACATTTCTTAAAGAATTTTCGATAATGTCTGGATATATGATATACTGCTTTTATCGTGATATGCAATCAGGCAGAAAGAAAATTACCAAAACAAAACTAAAAAGACAGATCATCATCACTGCTGGATTTACTATAATACACATCAAAGATAACTCACAATATATATCCAAATTCTTCAAGTAAAAGCCACATAAATTAATAGAGCAAGTCTACAAATTTTCATAAAACAAAGCTGCACATTGACCACATGATGTCACATTCAATTTCCCTATTAATCAACATAGAGACATATCTTGACAACCAAATACAAGCATCAGTCTGAACCCACAAATAAAAGCTTCGGGTCTCACCTATGCTCAAGTAGTTGCTGTGGAGAGCT
The DNA here is from genome assembly GCA_007407185.1 of Glycine tomentella. Lineage (NCBI taxonomy): Eukaryota > Viridiplantae > Streptophyta > Magnoliopsida > Fabales > Fabaceae > Glycine > Glycine tomentella. Next base: position 8,087 of record PYAF01001293.1, on the reverse strand, counting down.
GAAACTAGACTACTAGATTTTTCTCTATTGAAATCCTTTCGATGCAATGAATCCTTGTATAAGGGCATCTCATCAGTAATATCAGCACTTGGAGAAGCAGTACTATTACTCTGACAACCAATAATTTCAAGCCATATTCCAGAAGGGAATCTTCCTTGTCTTACCAACCAAAGAAATATCTTGGTATAAGGGGTAACATGAATTACCGAAATAGTGACTTCAATCAGTAGACAGACAAGGTTAATGGTTGTGTCCATGATACTAAAGAATATATAGAAAACGGAAGTAGTTGGTAAAAGAAGTAGAAGTGGTGTAAATAAAAGAGATCCAACAATGTGTTGCTTCACAGTATAGTCAAAGCTATCCAACCGCTGCCTCAGAGGATTCCATTTCCGACCCCTGCCAAAATAGCCAGCAACTTCATGAAAATATGCGAGAAAGAAGAGCATGTGTGCAAAATATTTGTTTATCTATAACAATTATTCTTCTAAAGGATACTGAATCACAAATAGATATGTGCAGCAACTATGATGGTTTTCACAAAATACAAGAGACTCTTATGATCTCCACTTTTATGATATCATAAGTTATCTTCGAATTTACTAAAGCTTCAACTTCTAAATAGCCAGCTGTAATTGGCTCGTGTTCCTTAAACTCACTGTCAATGTTTTCAAAGATACATTATAGCTTACGTATGAAGGATTATCTACATAAAAAGTATAGTTCTCCACAAGAAAAAGGGAAAATTTGACTGATGAGATCACCTCACAAACATCTATTTGGTGAGTATATGTCTCTCTCCATGTAATTATTTTTAAAAATTGTCAATTTTGTCAGCAGACAAGGACCTCCTATGTGAATAAATTATTGAATTGTCTAAAACTACTTACATTAGAAAGTTCCATTTATGAAAAAAAAATACCAAATTAGGGAGTTCAACTCTCATTCAAATCACTTCCTTACTCATGGCAATCATCTAAAACTGAACCAGAATTCATTACCTGAAAAGCCGCCACAAGGCTGCTAATGCCTGTAACTGTGATGAATATACAAGTGAAATGAACCGATGAAGAGTTGAAATGTGTAAAGTTGCCAGTGCAATCATGTCTATGACCAAAGCAGCAGGAACAGTGAATCCACAAAGGATTCCTAAGACAGAGAGCCCTTGAATAATATAATTGAAGATGTAACCCACAAAGATCCAGAGCGTTGACCATATCTGGACTGCATTCAAAGAAGCCATGCCAAGTACTCCAGCCAACTCAGCATTCAATTTGAAGCCTGCAGGGTTTCCCATTAACCACACACACCCAGAGCGCAAAAATGTGGAAAACCCATGCATAAAGTTCAAAACTGAAAGGCAAATTGATTCTGCGTGATATAATAATGCCCAGCCAACCAAGTTTCCCAGGAGAATATCAACAACAAAAGTAGACCACATAGAATGCCTATGCATTGCAGCCTTCTCTACATATTCAACACAGGATTGTGACCTTACACACAAAAGAATGGAGTTAAACATGGAGAAAACATAAAATCAATATCAAAAGTTACATAAGGTTAAAAATAGTAAACAATTGCCTCAAAAAATAAAAAAAGTAAACATTTCATTTTAGAAGATAAATTTAAGTTACATTTATAGGAAACTATCACCGGGAGTAATATATTTGTAACTCTAATGTAAATAAAATCCTGTATGTGATTATATTGATTTTGAGATATAAAGATAGAGGAAGGGAAAAGCAAAGTAGAACAAGGGAAGGAATAGACAAGGAGGGAGGAAACAGAATGATGCTCAATTCAATCTCAAATTCAAGTCAATAAATCTCCTAGTAATTCTGAAGTACTTAAACTCATTGTTACACATTGTCATCAGTATTGTACAGTAAAGAAACTTAACTGAGTCACAGTTTAATTCAGTTTAACCAGTTTAGTTGGGTTTGGTTTGGTTTTTTTAACAGCCCCACCAAAACTTGTCTTTTGAAAGGAAATAAATTACATGGACTTATTAAATATTAAAGCCTACAAAATTTGAAACCTGCCACATATCAGACAAAGTAATATATTTTACCTAAAATTTCGTATTACCTGATGTCATTCTCCCGAAGAAAGACTGGCCAATATAATATCTGACCACAACGGATTTGCATATTTATCCAAGCAGTCTTCATGAATACATTTGTTGATGTCACATATGCCCATGACTCTGATTCGTAATTAAAATGTGTTTGGAAAAACTGAAGAACAATATAGAGCATGGTGGAGATCGAAGCCCAAAATTTGGAAAACAGGTGCCCTATGACAACATAAAGCCTGAAAAGTCACAATATAGATCCATCAGAGCTTGAAAGTCAACTGAGCAAGAGATGATGCATCAATAGTTAAAGTGTGTACATGGGAAATATGGAGAGCTGGCTCAATGATCTTCTTGGGACCAGGTGTGTCTCAAAAATTCTTTTAGCAGCAGCTGTGCAATTAATTGCCAGAATAATTGTATCCTGAGGTGAAATTTTGAAAAGGAGGATTAGCAATGAGGACAAAAATCTGCATACACAAATATGACATAGAAAAATTCAATTACCAATCCAATGAATTGCTGCTTTTTATGAAGCTCATCGACCCATTTAGGATTTTTAATGGAAGTTTTAGCTTGCTCATTTGAACCCGAATGACATAATGAGAAATGATGAGCACCATAAGAGGGTGTTTCATAAATTATAACCTACAAGTGGTTAAATCAACATCAATATCAACATCAACATCAACATCACCTTTAACCCAAGTTAATTGGGGTCGGTGTAGATGAACCCAATGATAGATACAAGGAAGTTGAAGAAAAAAAAGGAGGAGGAAAAAGGGAAAATAGGACAAAAGAAAATAAGATAAAAGAAAAGAAGAAATCTCAAGTACTTGCAGAAAGGCAAGTAAAAGAAATAATGACTTACATACGTGAACATCATATTGTGACACAGTTAGTCCATTCCAATGAATGTGATGCAATTTTGGAAGCCTGTGTATTCCTACATCATTCTGTTCAGGAGAATCAAACATGAGCAGAACCCAATTACTTCTTCCAAGAACATATTGGCTACTTTTCCTCAATGAACCATCTAACTGGAAGCATCGACAACTCCTAGAGTTATTCTTTCTATCTGTGCCTCCCTCTTGCAAAGCATTGCCATACTCAGAGAACTTCTTTTTGTCATCTTCCGCCCCATTCATCAAACCATTACTAGTAGTAGGGCCAGTGACACACAGACCAAGCACAGAGAACTTGGACTTATCCTCAAGAACTGAAGGCATGCTCCCACATGTGCCATCAATGATTCCCTGATAGAGAGCAGAAGTTAATCATGTCAGTTATCCTCATTACACTGGATCATTCCAGAAACCACCTAAGACAAGTTGTATGGCAAAATCATTAAAAGAACTTAACGGTGGGATTTTTCCCAACCACTATCACCACATATTGTCATAGAACCAAGATTTTCATAACTAACTCAAAGTAGTTATGCACCATTTCAAGTGCGAATTGATGCCAATCCAAATCAATTTATTTTTCCATTAAACTTTATATGTTTTTTCCACAAATTTGTGAATATCTTGCAATAAATTTTATACGGACATATTACTGAATATTCTAAGAGGAAATATTTCATTTCTAATTAAACTTGACAACTCTCGCATGAACTATTTTTAATATCACAAAAAAGGAAACTCAAAATTTCCTCTGCAAGTAATAGTTGCAACAAACATACAACCAATAAATTCATTGCTACTATTGTTATTTCATTTGCTTTACTCTAAACTGCATGCAAGGAAAAGGGATTGTGGCTGATAAAAAAAAAGGAAAAGGGATTGTGTGCTCAAATTCAGTTTTATACCTCAATGCCAGGACTATAACTAGAAAGCAAAACTTCACTGCAATTAAAGGCTACAATAATGTCAAGGGATGATGGTGAGCAGGTGACAAACCACCCCAACAAAATACTGGATGATGATTCTTCATTTGATAAAAGTTGCTTTGGCCACCAAAGCCTACAATGTCTTCTCATCTTCCTCTTATGATTTTCACATAAACGAAGCTACTATTCATGAAGTCCCTACAATGGACAGAGGCAAGCATGTGTTTACTTCATTAAAAATTGTCAGACTAAAAAAAAGAAAACAATATGCAAATTAAAAAACAGTTTATGTAATAAATTAATAAAAACTTAAAGAAGTTTATATGGAAGTATAGGTCATATTATATGGTGTACTTTCCTTTTTTTTGCTTTATAAAGGAACATTACATCAAGAATTACATCCCATGATATCAAGAAATAATGTCAATCAACACAGAAACTATCCCTGAAATCTATTGGACTGGACACAGTAAGTTTCTCAGTAACTTTTTTTACATAAATGTAACATTGAAGATGAAAAATTTACAGTGTAATACTTCCGATTAAGAAAATTTAGTACATAAAACAAGATAAATACACTTGACAAATACAACAGAATTCTTATCATCTTAGGAAGTGCTACAGGTCATCGGCAGATAGAGTAAAAAATAGATTAAACAATCAGTCCATAATATTGTAGAATCTCCCAATTATGTACAAAGTGTGTACTCCAAAATTTTCCTTCTAAAACCATTGTCAACTTAATTTGCAGGACATGTGATAATTAGATATCTGAGTTTAAATTTGAAATTAAAAGATTATCTAAATTATTTTTTAATCATATAATCTCTTTCAACCATATTATTGAGGGTGAACCCTGAGACAACCTCTTTGCATATGTAAGGATAAGACAGCGTACAATGACCCTCCCCCATATTTTCGCATAGTGAAGAGCCTCCGAGCACTGGGGTACGTTAGTTAGTTAATTGACTTAGGCCAATTTGAGAATATGTACAAGGTCTCCATAATGAGAACAAACGAATAATAACGAGTGTTTGTTTTAAAGAAGGGACATGTGTCATGTGATCCAAACTTTCAAGGGAAACACTTGGTGAACTCTCAGCTAAAAGACATTCATTGGAGTAAGCAGAAATATAACATACAGGGAGTGAATAGGAGGGTGTGAATTCTGTAATCCTTTTCCCTTTCATCAATCCCTTTCCTGATCTTGTCATTAATTTTCTTCCTCGGTACTCGAATGTATTCCACCCTGGATCCCAAAATAGCAACTTGGACTAAATGCCCTATCCAGGCCAAGTAATTGACTCCAATTAGTCTTGACAAATGAAGATTGGGGCGGGATTTGGTCTTCTTAACCCATAGAACGCTCGATTCCCATTCTAGTTGCAGGTGAACCAATCCACTATTAAAGATATAGTAGAAAGAAATAATAGAAAAAGAGCTCCAATATTAAGATCCCCATTAGTAACATAACCTACGCGAAGATATTATAGCAATCTCCGACTGTCAGGATTCCGGTTGAATACTACAAAGTACAGAATTTTGGTGTTGCTTTCTTACGGACTGTTTGGAGTAGAAAAAATAGGATTGAAATGGAGAGACAGTGGAAATAGAAGGGAAGTGTAAAAAAAAGGTTGTTTGGCAGAGAAGAAATAGATAGGAAAGAAATTTAAAAGTGATGGGTCCCACTTCATTTTATTAGCACGCTTAAGTGATGAGAAATGGCAGGGAAATGTTGAGACAAAGGGGTTTTACCATAAGCAACCTTGCTCTTCTCCATTTGCTCGCACAGCCTCTTGCTCACGCCCTGTGAAGAAAATTGTTGTGAAGAAAATTTGTATCCAAGCTTATTTTAACCTCGCCATACCTACAGGATACATCTCTCCCTCCAATTGTTTATCAATAATGAAAGCACAGTCCCTTGCATTCGAGCTTCTCCGGCATTGATAATTGATTGTCCATCCTTGAAAATCGATTGTAGTCCATTTTTTGCATCCGCACAATATGGAAATTAATTATTGAGGTTTTTTTTATACCACTGCATTTAGCAGATAATCGATTGTATAGGATTGAGGATCGATTTTTCATCTCACAGCGTGAGCTATAACACAAGGCTGTGTTAAAGGTAACATCGGGGTAATATAGTACTTTTATTTCTAAACTCATTTCTCCCCTTGCCTTCCATCCTAAACCAAAGAAACTCACAATATTATTTCTTTTCAATTTTATCCCTATGCCTCTCAAAACAAATAACCCATATTTCCACCCTATTTCCTATCTATTACTCTCTTAAATCTTACCTATTTCCATCTAGGCTATTTTTTCCTGCTGCCAAAAAGTATGTTAATAATGCTATTTGAAAACATATTCAAAAAACATAGTTATCAAAGCTTCCAACGCTATCCAGTATCTTACTTACGCAAAAAAACTTTCACACGTTAACCTAACAATCATTCTAGTTAACTAAATGCTGCAAGCAACATCCTTCTCTCTATTTTTTAAAATCGAGTATATAATTTTGACGACAACATTACGCAAAACAGTTAATCAAGAAAACCGGAATAATTGAACGGCACTAGGGCAATTACTGAAGCTGCGTGAGTTAACACTCGACAAAGGCTCTTGGATTGCTCTAAGTAGGGTTTGAAGGTTCCAAAACGGTCGTCGCTACTAAAAGCATTGCAAGCAAAGAGAGAATGAAGTAATTTAAACTGGCACGATCTCTATACATGCAACTTCAAAGAGAGAGAGAGAGAGAGAGACCTGATCTTCGATGATGCACCGCCGTAGAGGCGGCGAAACGGCGGCGGAGTAGCGGAGGTGAGAATTAGGCTGGAGCGAAAACTGCGAGGCTGTGCCTGTGTGAGTGTGAGACAGAACGAAAACGCCAAAGACAAGAAAAAACAAAATAAAATAAAATTGAACTTGGACTGTTTTTTTTTTATATATTTCAATATGTCAGCGTTTAATAATGGTTAAATACTTAAATTATTTTTTTCCTTTAATTTATTATTTTGGTTTGATTTATTTTTCTAATATTTTTTGTGTTTAATTTGATTTTTTATTTTTTTAAAAGAGTTTAATTTGATCATTTTGTTTATATTGTCTAAGTTAAGTTTATAAGAGTTTATATAACATGTATAAGAGTCACCTCAACAATTTTATTTGTTGCATGATCAAATTAAATATTTCTAAATAATTAGAAAATTAAATTAATTTTTTTAAAAAAAATAGAAATTAAATCAAAATAATAAATTAAAAGAATGAAAAACTAATTTAACCTTTAATAATTTAATAAAAGCATAATGACCTTGTTACCCTTGTGGGTGAAGGTGAAAACCTAAGAACGGTATAAGGAAATCAGGGTATTCACCTTCACCTAAATGCCGGCGAATGATACCACCAAAGGAGAATCTTCGTCGTCACCCTTGTCTTGCTTCTACCTTCCATTTCGTCTTTCACCTTTCACATTCTCTGAACTATGATTGTTACCAAAAAAAATATCTATTTCGGTGGAGAGGAATAAAAGAGTAATATTGATTTATCATTTATCATAAAAATGTTTTGAACAAGTTTTAGGTAACTCATCCCAACTGTTTAGTATTATTCTAATTTTAATATTAAATCTAACGGTCTATATTTATTTTACCCCCATAAACCATTTAACCAACATCCCCACCGTAGACAATGCCTTTAGAAATATATTTAAAATGAATTTAATTAGTTAAAATATAAAAAATTTACACAAATGTTATTGTTACGGAAATTGTATATTGGGCCACAAATCAATGAGCCCAAGAAGATTAGTTATTTGTGGAAAGATTAAAGGCTCCAAATATACAACAAAATCTGGGAGGATATTCTATCAAAGATATATTATTTATCTTGTGCAGATTATGACCAAGAATTGACAAAGCTTCCTCAATTAACCACAGGTCAGTGAAAGCATAAATAGCCCATTGTCAAAGGTGAAAGGTACACATACTCATATTCTGACTCTCTCTTTACATTCACACTGCACACACCCCACGTCCAATTTGTGGTTTGTGCTGTGATCATCATCTTCCTTTGAGTGCTTCAACCTTCATAGCATTCAGAGAGAGAGAGAGAACCTTGATCCATATCAAAACCCAGTTTCATTACTGGACATCCGTTTTTTTGGAACGGAACATTGGCGCCGTC
>PYAF01001291.1:7907-26166 GCA_007407185.1 Glycine tomentella | reverse complement strand
TATATGTACAGATACTGCTGTCGTATAAAAGTATATTCCTCCTGATTATCTCTGTTTTGGTTTTTATATTTTTCTGCCTACGTCGTTGACTGTTATGTTGTCTGGATCAATAGAGGGTTTGTTTAATATGCTTTGTATGTGGTTTTATATTCCATGCATAATGACATCAAGAAAATCGATTCTATCGCTTCCGCACTGCGTTTAGTTAATGCTAACAGCGCGCTTATGATATTATTAATGATAACACGTCCGGGGTGTTACACCAGGGGATAAAGTCTTTCTTGCTCCATTGTGCATTAATCATGTGTGTTTGAGTCATCCTTGGAGCTTGAAATCATTTCAAGATTAAGGAAAACTGTTCTTTTTGATTTGTAATCATTCAACCTAAGTTGGTAACTTCATGTTTCATTGCATCATTGGACCATCAGGTTGTCTCTCTCCTTAATCTGTTTGTAATTTTTGTTTTCTATTTTCTTTGTGATTTGGCTATTGTATTTGGGTTCTTGCTTGTAACTAGAGAATGGGTTCTCTAGGTGAAAGAACTGAGTAGTGTTCTCAGGTTCTTGTCTCTTAGAATCTAATAGGGTTTTAAATTTCTGTACTTTATCTAGGATTGATAAAGGAAGACTTTGTAATTGCTTGTAAGAACAGAAAATTACAATAGTAGAACTCTAACCTAGTGTTGGTTGGAAGAAAACTGGATGTAGCTTCTAGTGTTGAAGTGAACCAGTATAAATCTGATTGGCTTGTTTCTCTATTCCTTAACTCTTATATTCATTGTGTTCTTGTTTAAATTGCTTGATAAATTATATCAGTTTTGATTCATTGAATTCCTTGGGCTGAAATACTTGATCGAATAAAGTTCTTGGTTTTTGAAAAGTGATAAAGATCCTAAGAACTCTGATTTTGATTAAAGAATTTTAAAATACCAAGGCTTAACCAATTCACCCCCCTCTTGGTTAAGTGTGAGATATTCATATTCTTTACAATTGGCATCAAGAGCTGGTTCTTGAAAGTTACTCAAGATCACTATTTTCAAAATGAATACCACACAAATAACTTTCAAGGAAAGTGCTTCTTTAAACAGACCTCCTTTGTTTGAAGGGGAGAATTTCAGTTTTTGGAAAATAGGATGAAGATCTTTATTCAATCTAATGACCCAGGTGCTTGGAATGCAATTGAAAAAGGTCCTATGGTGCCCATCAAAATTGTTGGAAATGACATGATTCCCAATGAATCGGAAGAGATGACTGATGTTGAGAAAATGGTTGTTCAATATAATTTCAAGGCCAAAAACATGATAACCTCTGCACTTTCCTCTGATGAATTTTTCAGAACAGTTAGGTGCGCAAGTGCTAAGGAAATGTGGGAGATGCTAGAAATCACTCATGAAGGAACTGAAGAAGTAAGAAGATCAAGGAAGCATTTATTGATTCATGAGTATGAGATGTTCAAGATGAACACAAATGAAAGCATTTCCCAGCTCCAAACAAGATTCACACACATTGTTAATCATCTTTTGGGACTTGGAAAGACTTTTGATGTTGAGGAACTAAACATCAAAATCTTGAAATGCCTCACTAGATCTTGGCAACCAAAAGTGATAGCTATTAAGGAATCCAAGGATCTTTCCAAAATGTCCATGGCTGCTCTTTTTGGTAAGTTACTTGAATATGAATTAGAAATGTCTCAATTAATGTGTGTTGAAGATACAGAAAACAAAGGGAAAGGAATTGCACTAAGAGCTACATCAACAAGAGCTGAAAAAGAAGAAAAATCAAGTGATGAGGAAGATGAAGAGAACATGAACTTGATAGTGAAGAAGTTCAACCAATTCTTGAAGAAGAATAAGGGCAAGAAATTCTCAAGGAACACCAAGAATAATAACAACAACAACAACAGCAACAAGAAGATTGACAGCAACTTTACATGCTTTGAATGTGGGAAACCTGATCACATTAAGACTGAATGCTCAATCTACTTGAAGAAACAACAAGGAAATAGCAAAGTGAAGAAGGATGGAAAAGCTAGAAAAGCCTATATAGCTTGGGAGGACAATGACTCAACAACCTCTGAATCCTCCACTGAAATTGAGGAAGCAAACATGTGCCTTACCTCCATTGTCAATGAAGATAATGATGATCTTTTAGATGAAGATGAGGTAAATTCTGAACTCGATCAAGCTATTCTTGCTTTTCAAGAGATGCACAAAGAGGCTCAAAAGCTTGCAAGATCTAACAATAGACTTAAAGAGAATATCAAAGAACATCTTGCAAAAATTTTAGAATTGCAAACTGAAATTTGCAACTTAAAAGAAGAATATGAGAAACTTGTTTCAAGTTACAAATCAAATGGTTGTGTATGTGCCTCCTCCTCTACAAGTGTTGACAAATATGAAATGCTGCAAAAAAATTTTAATGAGTATAGAATAAACCAAGAAGAGAAATATATGCAGCTCCTTTCTAAGAACAATGAATTGATTGATATCATACGAAAGCTCAACAAGGGAAAATGTGATTTGAATGAAATGTTGAGTACTCAAAAACATGCTGGAGATACTTCTGGATTGGGGTATAAAAAGGGTTCTAAAAATGTCCAAAAGACAATATTTGTGACCTCAAAATAGAAGAATAAAAGAAGATCAAGAGTCAATCAAAATGTTTTCTTCAGAAAATCTTATAAAGTTGTTGTTTGTAACTATTGTATGGAGGGAGGACACACTTCTTATAAATGTTTTGCAAGAAGGTTCTATGTACCAAATGGTGAATGCATTTGGATTGAAAAGAAGAAGAAAGCCACTAACCCCTTTGGACCCAACCTCAATTGGGTACCTCCTCCGATGAATTGATTTAAATTCTGCAGGTATGTCTTAGAGCAAGAACTTCATTGTGGTATCTTAATAGTGGCTACTCAAAACATATGATGGGTGACAAGTCTTTGCTCACCAATCTTATTCCTAAAGATGGAGACTTTGTCACTTATGGAGATAACAACAAGGGCAAGATAATTGGTGAAGGCAACATTGGAGATAGCTTCAACACCAAGATTAGCAATGTTCTCTATGTGGATGGTTTGAAGCACAATCTTCTAAGCATAAGCCAACTCTGTGACAAAGGTTTTAAAATCTCATTCAATGAGAATTGTTGTATGATATGTGATGGCCAAAGTGGTGAATTAGTTCATATAGGCAAAAGGAAAGGTAATATCTATCTACTTTCCATTGACTATGCATTCTTTCACAAAAATTCATGCTTAATGAGTAAGTTAGATGAATCTTGGTTGTGGCATAGGAGAGCTAGTCACATCAGCATGCACCATATTAACAAGCTTATTAAAAAGGACTTAGTGTTTGGTTTTCCTAAACACAAATTTGAAAAAGACAAACTTTGTGATGCTTGTCAAAAGGGGAAACAAACTAAAATCTCTTTTCAAAGCAAAAATATTATTTCCACCTCTAGACCTCTTGAATTGCTACACATTGATTTGTTTGGGCCTTCTAAAACTATGAGTTTGGGTGACAATTATTATGGACTTGTGATTGTTGATGATTACTCAAGATATACTTAGACTTTGTTTTTGAAATCCAAAAATGATGCTTTCCATGCTTTTAGAAAATTAGCCAAAGTTATTCAAAATGAGAAAAGCAACAAAATTATCTCAATAAGAAGTGATCATGGTGGGGAATTCCAAAATGAACATTTTGAAAAATTCTGTGAAGAAAATGGAATTAACCACAATTTTTCAGATCCAAGAACACCTCAACAAAATGGTGTTGTGGAGAGGAAAAATAGATCTCTTGAAGAAGGTGTTAGAACACTTCTTAATGAGACAAATTTGCCAAAATATTTTTGGGCTGATGCGGTTAGTATAGTTTGCTATATTTTAAATAGACTTCTCATAAGGCCTATTTTGAAGAAAACCCCTTATGGGCTATACAAAGGCAGAAAACCAAATATCTCTCACTTGAGAACCTTTGGCTGCAAGTGCTTTGTGTTAAATAATGGAAAAGAATCTCTTGGAAAGTTTGATGCAAAGGCTGATGAAGCTATATTTCTTGGATATTCATTACAAAGTAAAGACTATAGAGTTTTCAACAAAAGAACTATGTGCATGGAAGAATCAGTGCATGTAATTTGTGATGAATCTAACTCCTCAAGAGAGGAAAAGAAATGTGACTTAGATGCAGGTCCTATGGAAGAAATTGTCCAGCCTATTGAAGAAAAAGGAGAACCAAGTGTTGTAACAAATCCATCAACACCTAATCAAGAGCCAAAAGAATTGAGAACAACAAGAGATCTCTCACTTGACAACATTATAGGTGAAGTGTCAAAGAGAGTATTAACTAGATCTTCATTGAGAAAATTATGTTATGTTATGGCTTTTGTATCTCAAATTGAACCTAAGGATATTAACCATGCCTTGCATGATGAACATTGGATGCATGCTATGCATGATGAGTTAAATCAATTTAAAAGAAATGAAGTTTGGACTTGTTCCTAGACCATCATCCTTCAAGCCTATTGGTACAAAGTGAGTTTTTAGAAACAAGCTTGATGAAAGTGGAATCATAGTAAGAAACAAGGCCAGATTGGTTGCTAAAGGTTACAACCAAGAGGAAGGCATTAACTATGAGGAAACTTATGCTCCAGTTGCAAGATTGAAATCTATTAGGCTATTCCTTGCTTTTGCATGCTTAATGGATTTAAAACTCTTTCAAATGGATGTTAAAAGTGCCTTTTTAAATGGATATATTGAGGAGGACATTTATGTTGAGCAACCTCCTAGATTTATTGATTTCAAACATCCTATCTATGTTTTTAAACTTAAAAAGGCCCTTTATGGTTTGAAGCAAGCTCCAAGATCATGGTATGAAAGGTTGAGCAAATTTCTGCTTGATCAATCCTTTATAAGGGGCAATGTTGACAAAACCTTTTTCATCAAGAAGCATAAGGATGATATTCTATTGGTTCAAGTTTATGTTAATGATATTATCTTTGGTTCAACTAATCAACTACTTTGCAAGGAATTTTCTGCAGCTATGCAAAATGAGTTTGAGATGTCAATGATGGGAGAATTAACATTCTTTCTTGGACTTCAAGTGAAACAAATGAAGAATGGCATTTTCCTTAATCAATCAAAATATTGCCTTGAAGTCATCAAAAAGTTTGAAATGGAGAAAAGCAAAGATGTTGCAACTCCAATGACAACATCAACTTACCTTGATTTAGATGAAAAAGGAAAGAAGGTTGATGAATCAAGATATAAAGGAATGATTGGTTCTTTATTGTATATGACAGCTAGTAGACCTGATATTATGCTAAGTACATGATTGTGTGCAAGATATCAAGCAAATCCAAAAGAGTCTCATCTTACAGCAGTCAAAAGAATCCTCAAGTATCTCAAGGCAACCCCAAAAGTTGGGCTATGGTATCCTAAGGGTGCACAAATCAACATTATTGGATATTCTGATTCTGATTTTATAGGATGTAAATTAGATAAGAAAAGCACAAGTGGCACTTATCATCTTCTTGGAAGTTCTCTCATATCTTGGCAGTGCAAGAAACAATATTGTGTGGCTTTGTCAACTGCTGAAGCTGAATATATCTCAGCTAGGAGTTGTTGTGCACAAAGCTTATGGCTGAAACAACAATTGCAAGATTTTGGAGTTGAACTAAAAGAGATACCTCTGCTTTGTGACAACACAAGTGCTATCAACATCTCAAAGAATCCTATTATGCACTTAAGGACTAAGCACATTGAAATTAGACATCGTTTCCTCAGAGATCATGTTCAAAAAGGTAATATCAAAATTGATTTCATTGATACCCATAACCAACTAGCTGATATATTTACTAAACCATTTGCAAGAGATAGATTTTATGCTCTTAGAAACATGCTAGGTATTCTTGATGAATCCAACATATGCTAGCCTGTTTAAAGCGTGCCTTTCCATGGTTAATTGAGCTTCATTGATGCATTCATCACCAAGTTGATTGAAAATTCATGTTGATCTGCAAAATGCTTTATTTTCTGATAAACTTGCTGTAATAATCGATTACACCACGGGTTAATCTATTAAATTCATTAAAAATCACCTTATTTGTGCTAAATAAGCTTAAGTAATCGATTACTACAATCCTGTAATCGATTATTCTTTGTTTCAAAGAAATAATTCTTCCTGGAATAATCAATTACACATCAGGATAATCAATTACTATGAACTAAATCCATTTTCCAGTTTAAATGGCTCTCTGGAGTAATTGATTACAGCAATTTGGTAATTGATTACACATATGCTTAGAATTTTTGATTCTTCTGGAATAATCGATTACCACTCGGGATAATCGATTACATAAGCTCTAGTACTTGATAGAAATCCCAAATTCATGATATAATCGATTACATTAGCATATAATTGATTACAGATCATCTTCAACCTCTAAATGGTTGGTAAATAATCGATTACCACACGGGATAATCGATTACCACGTGCAATTTTTGTGTTCAAAATGTGCAAAATAATTGATTACCTTAAGTAAATAAACGATTATTTAGTCTGTTGTGCGTTTTCTGACAGTTTTTCTTTGAAAATGTAACTGCCCAACCAAATCCAAAGGAAATCCAAGGCCACTTAAGTGCCTTAACTGTCACCAACAACTATATTTTCAAAAATATGGACGCTAGGAGCATCAATTCTGCCTATAAATAGTGCATTGCATCAATAGAAAATTCTGCACGTTAGTCTATTATCTCTTTGAAATTTCTGAAATTTGTCTGAGTTTTCTTGTGTCTAAACATATCCAGAACCATGTCAACCCCAACACCTAAACGTGCTAGGTCTTATAAGAGGAAAGTTGGAGAATCATCATCCAATCCTCCTCCTCCTCCTCAACCCCCAAATAGGTTAGACTTGTGGTTTTCCTATGAGTCTAACAAGTTAAACTACTTATAGTTCTTTGCCACTAAGCCAGTATGCTCACCCAAATACCTGGACTTAGATTGGTTTATTAGGGAGGGATTTCAATTCCCTGCATTCCTAGAAACCCAAGGTCTCAGAAGATTCCTTGAAATGAAGGGTACTTTCTACCCAAAATTGGTCAAAGTCTTTTATGCCTGTGCGAAGGGTTCCATGAATGGAACTATGGTTTCTAAAGTCAAGGGTGTTACAATGGAAATCACCCATGAAGTATGGGAATCTATTGCCAGGGTAATCTGTGAGGGTGCTAGGAAGTTTGATGAAGACCTTGAGGGATACAGTAAATTAGACACCTATAGGGAGATGCTTCATGACTCACATATGCAACTCAGGAACAGGTTAGGTACTGGTCCTATGAATCCTGAGGATAGGTTATTCCACTACATCATAACCTATGTGCTGACTCCCAGGGCTACCAATCATGCCCAAGCAATAGATGATGACCTGCAATTAGTGTATGGTCTAAAGAACTCTATTCCCATGGATTGCTGGACAACAACCTGCTACTACTGCTGATGATGATGTTGGTGATCAAGCTGCAGATTCTGAAGATGAAGAAAGGGATCTACCTCTGCCCTTACACAAATGGATGGGCTTCTCCAGATGCATCATGATTTTAGAGCAGAGACTAATGTCTCTTAGGACAAATTAATGATAGGCTAGACATCATAGAGGCTACTTATAAGACTGGTGACTCTACCTCTTTTTAAATGGCCTATGTCTCTTTATTTTTATATGCTCTGTTTTTTATCTTACTTATAATGTTTGAATTCTCTCTGTAATGGCTTCCCAATCCATATATAACACTTCCATTATGTTTACAATTCAATTATCCGCTGTGCTCTTTATGTTTTTGTCTTTAACAAGCAAATTAGGGGGAGAAACGATTGATTGTTGAATGCCCTGCATATCACTCTGTTTACCCCTGTTTTTTGTTTCACTTTTTGCCCAAAATTTGAATTGAATGGATGTTGGAATTTAGGGGGAGCTGACTGTCTAAAAAGAATCAATAATACCTAAAATACATGTGAATGATAATTTAAAGGGATCAGATGCTTTAACACTTGATCTTTGTATTGAAAGTGTAAAAATTTCAAGTCTAAAAATTCAAAGTCTTCCATGGACATTTCCACTTAATAAAAACTTCAAGTTCAACAATTGGTCAATCAAGAATTTGGCATGTCTAAAGTCAAAAAGGGGGAGATTGTTGATTCCAGGGGAAGCTTCATGAAGTTTGTAAGTCTTTGATACAAGAAGAATTTTGAGCTTTCAACATGCTTGAAGACTTGGAATTTTATGTAAAAGGAAATCAATCTGATTGATCCATGCATTCACATATTTAATCATTCATTCATTGATTTAACGAAGTGTTTTTTATAAAAATCAAACAAAGCTTTTTATACTTTGCTAAGGTTTCTTTTTTGACTCAAAGGCTTTTGGAAAAATTGTTTTATACTGTTGTAATCGATTACATTAAAGATATAATCGATTAAATTGTTCTTAGTTCATTCTGGAGAAACCTTCAAGAACAAAGTAATCGATTACCTATCGGAATAATAGATTATTAAACCTTTGTTTTCACATACAATGCTTTGTTGAAACACTTTAGTCGATTACCAATAAATAGTAATTGATTACAAAGCTTTACATTGCTACTCATGGTTTTAAGACTTGCTGGAAAAATTGATTACCAATAGGTAGTAATCGAGTACACAGGCTTAAATTGAAAAGCCATCTTCCTGCTTTAATCGATTACCATTTCTAGTAATCGACTACACCTTATGTCTGTATTTTGTAAGTTTGCATTAGATAATTGATTACCACATCTCGTAATCGATTACACAATGTATTTTGGAATGCCACAAGCTCCTGCCTTAATCGATTACCAAAGATAGTAATCGATTACACAGTGCATTTTATATTTTGCAAGTTCCTGTCTTAATCGATTATAAAGACGGAATAATCGATTCTTTTGCTCGTTGCTCATTCCTAGAAACTTTGTTAAACACTTTAATTGATTACAAGGTTTAGTTAATCGATTACATGAGCATTTTAATCGATTATTAGTCGCGTTTAATCGATTACAGGCAGTTACAAAAAGCTGTTATAAATAGAACCTTGACTCAGCTGTTTTTCTAACTTTGTGAAACACTATCCATTCGTATTTTCTGAGCTTAAACAGTCTTGAGAGCATTCTTAAGTGTTTTCCAGGGGATAAAGTCTTTCTTGCTCCATTGTGCATTAATCATGTGTGTTTGAGTCATTCTTGGAGCTTGAAACCATTTCAAGATTAAGGAAAGCTGTTCTTTTTGATTTGTAATCATTCAACCTAAGTTGGTAACTTCATGTTGCATTGCATCATTGGATCATCAGGTTGTCTATCTCTTTAATCTGGTTGTAATTTTTGTTTTCTATTTTCTTTGTGAATTGGCTATTGTATTTGGGTTCTTGCTTGTAACTAGAGAAGGGGTTCTCTAGGTGAAAGAACTGAGTAGTGTTCTCAGGTTCTTGTCTCTTAGAATCTAATAGGATTTTAAATTTCTGTACTTTATCTAGGGTTGATAAAGGGAGACTTTGTAATTGCTTGTAAGAACAGAAAATTACGATAGTAGAACTCTAACCTAGTGTTGGTTGGAAGAAATCTGGATGTAGCTTCTAGTGTTGAAGTGAACCAGTATAAATCTGATTGTCTTATTTCTCTATTCCTTAACTCTTATATTCATTGTGTTCTTGTTTAAATTGCATGATAAATTATATCAGTTTTGATTCATTGAATTCCTTGGGGCTGAAATACTTGATTGAATAAAGTTCTTGGTTTTTGAAAAGTGATAAAGATCCTAGGAACTCTGATTTTGATTAAAGAATTTTAAAATACCAAGGCTTAAGCAATTCACCCCCCTCTTGGTTAAGTGTGAGATATTCATATTGTTTACATGTTGTTCAGCCATTTGTCATCCATTGGCTGTATTTATCTATCCAAGCTTATTCAAATGCTTCTCCTTGATGAGGTTGATGGAATCATTTGTGTGATCAATCATCTCATCTATCACATCAATTTGGAAGTAATCTATAAACCTAGATACAAAAACAAGATAAGGAAAATTATAACTAATCAGCCTATTGGATTTCACCATAATTTCTATAAAGACCATGATCCAATTGATTTGAGTGGAAGTCTTCAGGCCATGAACAAGCTGCAAATCATCATCTGTGATTTGAGCATGGTTGGTAGACCTAGGGGTAAGGATGTAGGTAATGAAGTAACCTATCTTCCCCTGTCAGATTTCCCACACCAAGTCTTTTCTCCAGACTTGCTTGGGGGTCTTGAAGCATCCCTCTATAAGTTTCAATTTTATTGTAACCTCCTATTTCTTCATCAAACCTCCTCACACCAGCAGAGGAGATTCCTGCAACTTCTCTTCACACTTCTTCATCTATGACCATGGGTACTCCATTCACTTGGGAACGAATTAATCCATCCATTGTAGCCTTTGCACAGGTGTAAAACACCTTTACCAACTCAGGGTAAAAAGTACCCTTGAGTTCAAGGAACTTCTTCAGCCCTTGAACCTCTAGCAAAGCAGGGAACTGAAATCCCTCCTCAATGAACCAATTAAGGTCTAGATATTTGGGTGGCATCACTAGTTTTGTGGCATTGAATTGCAGATAAGTTATTTTATGTTTTTCATCAGTGAACCAGAGATTCAATCTATTTCCAGCAGAACTAGATGATTCTCCAGCCTTTATTTTGCTTGTCTTGGTTCTCTTAGAGGTAAACATGGTATTTGGGTAGTGTTTGGGATAGAATAGAGAAGAATAAAGCTTTAGAAATCAGAAGCTCAAAGAGAAGCAAATTCAGGTGTGATTTTTTCTTTGGGGAAATGCTGAATATATAGGGGTTTGTAGGATTCGAAATTTTGAAATTTGAATGAATGTAATGGCTATCTCAGTTACCTAGAGGTTTAAATGCTTTATATAGGTTTGAATTTTGAATTTAAAAGTAGTTGGGCAGTTTAGATTTCCAAGAAATCTGTAGAGATTTCAAAAACGCCACAAGTAATCGATTATAAAAGCATTGTAATCGATTAATTCGTTCTTATTAATGGTTGTTCATCATGATGTAATCGATTAATTCGACTTGTAATCGATTATTCCAGAGAAAACAAACCAGCAGAATAGGATATAAAAGATATGTAATCGATTATTCTGCTGAGTAATCGATTATTTCAGTGAGAATTTTGGTCCAGAGAAAAATTTGATTGAACAGTAATAGATTATTCCGCTATGTAGTTTATTCCAGTGAGTTTTAAGGCTGAGGATTCAATTTTTATGGATCGTAATCGATTAAACTGTGGTTATAATCGATTACCTGAGACATAAAATGGCTCTAAAACATGGTATAAGCTTCAAATAATCGATTATCCCACGTTGTATCGATTATTACAAAACGTTTTGTAGAATGAACAATGATTATGCAGCACATTTCGAGTTTTGAAGCACATGTGATGATTATCTAAATAAGATGCAATAACATATAGACAAACACATAACAATCATGCTAGCATATGTTGGACTCATCAAGAATACCCAGCATGTTCCTAAGAGTATATAATCTATTCTAGCCAAAGGTTTAGTGAATATATCAGCCAATTGATTATTTGTATCAATGAAATCAATTTTGATATTACCTTTTTGGATGTGATCTCTAAGGAAATGATGTCTTATCTCAATGTGGTTGGTCCTTGAGTGCATTATTGGATTCTTGGATATGTTAATGGCACTTGTGTTGTCACACATCAAGGGAATTTCTTTTAATTCTTCATCAAAATCTTGTATTTGTTGCTTCAACCAAAGGGATTGAGCACAGCAGCTTCCAGCAGAGATATACTCAACTTCAGCAATTAATAGAGCAACACAAGATTGCTTCTTGCAGTGCCATGAGATAATTGAGCTGCCTAGTAGGTGGCAAGTTCCACTTGTACTTTTTCTATCCAATTTGCATCATTCTTCCCTTTTTCATCTGAATCAAGATATGTTAATGTTGCCATTGGAGTTGCAGCATTTTTGATTTTCTCCATTTCAAACTTTTTGATCACTTCAAGGCAGTATTTGGTTTGATTTAGAAATGTCCCATTCTTCATTTGCTTCACTTGAAGTCCAAGAAAGAATATTAATTCTCCCATCATTGACATTTCAAACTCATTCTGCATAGAGATAGGAAATTCCTTGCACAAGGATTGATTAGTTGAACCAAAGATTATATCATCAACATATACTTGAACCAATAAGATATCATTGTTATACCTTTTGATGAACAAGATTTTATCTACATGTCCTCTTATGAAGGATTGGTCAAGCATAAATTTGCTCTGTTTCTTATGTCAAGACCTTGGAGCTTGTTTTAAACCATAAAGAGTTTTATTTAGTTTAAAGACATGGTTTGGATATTTGAAATCTGTAAAACCAGGAGGTTGCTCAACATAGATTTCCTCCTTAATATATCCATTTAAGAAAGCATTTTTAACATCCATTTGAAACAGTTTAAAATCCATTAAACATGCAAATGCAAGTAGCAACCTAATGGCTTCTAACCTTGCTACTGGAGCATAGGTTCCCTCATAGTCAATGCCTTCCTCTTGGTTGTAACCTTTTGCAACCAATCTAGCTTTGTTTCTGACTATGATACCACTCTCATCTAGTTTGTTTCTAACAACCCATTTAGTGCCAATAGATTTGAGAGAAGAAGGTCTAAGAACAAGTTCCCAAACTTCATTTCTCTTAAATTAATTCAGTTCATCATGCATGGCATGCATCCAATGTTCATCAAATAAGGCTTGACCAATGCTCTTAGGTTCTATTTGTGAAACAAAAGCCATATTACAGCAGAGATTGCTCAATAAAGATCTAGTAGATACTCTCTTTGTAACTTCACCAATTATATTGTCAATGGAGAGATCTCTTGTAGTTCTATATGTATGAACTCTTCTAAAGGACCTACATCATTTTCACACTTCTTTTCCTCTTTAGAGGGATTAGATTCATCACAAATAACATGAACTGATTCTTCCATGCATAAAGTTCTTTTATTGAAAACTCTATATGCTTTGCTTTGTAATGAATATCCAAGGAAGATGACTTCATCAGCTTTAACATCAAATATTCCAAGTGATTTTTTACCATTATGCAATACAAAACACTTGCAACCAAATGCTCTTAAGTGAGAAATGTTTGGTTTTCTACCTTTGTATAGTTCATAAGGAGTTTTCTTCAAAATAGGCCTTATTAGTAATCTATTCAAAGTGTAACAAACTATACTTACAGCATCAGCCCAAAAATGTTTAGGCAAATTTGTCTCATTAAGAAGAGTTCTTGCATCTTATTTAAGGGATCTATTTTTTCTCTCCACAACACCATTTTGTTGGGGTGTTCTTGGAGCTGAAAAATTGTGGTTGATTCCATTTTCTTCACAAAATTTTTCAAAATATTCATTTTGGAATTCTCCACCATGATCACTTCTTATTGAGATAATTTTGGTTCCCTTTTCATTTTAAGTAATTTTGGCTAATTTTCTAAAAGCATTGAAAGCATCACTCTTGGATCTTAAAAACAAAGTCCATGTGAATCTAGAGTAATCATCAACCATCACAAGCCCATAGAAGTTACCTCCTAAACTCAGTTCTAGAAGGACCAAACAAATCTATGTGAAGCAATTCAAAGGGTCTTGAAGTATAAAAAATATTTTTACTTTAAAAAGAATTCTTTGTTTGTTTCCTCTTTTGACAAGCATGACATAGTTTGTCCTTTTCAAACTTGAGTTTGGGTAAGCCAATGACTAAGTGTTTTTTAATAAGCTTGTTCATATGATGCATGTTAATATGACTTGCCCTTCTATGCGATAGCCAAGATTCATCAATTTTACTTATTAGGAAAGTAGTATTGTGAATGAATGCATGATCTATAGAGAGTAAATAGACATTACCTTTTCTTTTACCTATATGAATCACCTCACCAATTTGTCCATCACATATCATACAACAATTGTCATTAAATGATACTTTGAATCCTTTGTCACATAGTTGGCTTATACTTAGAAGATTATGCTTTAAACCTTCCACATAGAGGACATTTATGATCTTGGTTTTAAAGTTGTCTCCTATGAAACACCAACTATCTTTCTTTGTTGTTGTCTTCATAAGTGACAAATCCTCCATCTTTAAAAGTCAAATTTATGAGCATTGATATGTCACCAGTCATGTGTCTAGAGCAATCACTGTCAAGATACCATAATGATAATTTTGCTCTTAGACATGTTAGAATGATGAAGCTGAAGCAAAGTATTCAAAGATGAAAAGGCAAATGAGTTTTGATATTTTACATGCCCAATCTTATTAGATGGCATATGTAATTTGTTCTTAAGCTTGGTTTATTAAGATAAAGCTTTATAATCCTCATTGTCTAAGGGTAATTCATGCATTCATACATACATTTAATATGAATTAATCATGTGGTAACAATCAAACATGTAGTAACTCATAAAGGCTATTAGAAATTGTATAAAACAATTACTTTGGTAAAATAACCGATTACAGGCATGTGTTGATTTCTGGAAAATGCCTTATGAAACATTTTAATCGATTACCACTTGATCGTAATCGATTGAATAAGTTCTACACAGATTTGGGAAACTCCTATGATAATCGATTATCTTGCGAAATAATCGATTACCAGAGATTCTGCATAATTTTACACAGCATGTTCATCTGGTTTAATCGATTACCAGATATTCGTAATCGATTAAATATGCATTGTCAAGTTTTAGGCATGGTCTGTGTTAATCGATTAAATGGGTAGTTAATCGATTACGTGTATGCATTGAAAAACTTAGTTCATATGGCTTAATCGATTACAAGATGATTTAATCGATTATTTTGTTCGTGTTAGATTTCCAGATTTCTGATGAACACTTTAATCGATTAAATGGATAAAATAATCAATTACAATAGTTAAAATAATCGATTACATTGACGAAATAATCGATTACAGTTAGTTAAAATAGTTTTTTATAAATAGAAAAGCTAAGTCTGTTTGAAAGAGAGGAATTACTAACTCGTGCAAACTTAGTGATAAACATTTTCTACAATTCTCAAGAGTACCCAAATCAAAATTGAGTGAGATAATCATAGTTGTTGAATGTCAATGAGATCTACATGAGTTCTTAGTATTGTAACTCAAAGATCAAAGTTCTGTTCAAGCTTGTTCTTAAAGAAAGAATTCAAGAAAGACTAGTAGTCATCTTCTACATATAATCTCAGGTTGATTGAATCATTCATATCATTGTTAGTGCTGAGGATTATAAGGTGATATCTTTCTTGTACCTTAAGCTTGATTTTTAGTTAATTTTTGTTGTATAATTGTGTGGTACTTCCATATAACATTTGTATTCTTTAAAGCTTTTTCTAGAAAGGGTTTCTAGAGGGAAGAACAGAGAGGGGATCTCTGGTTCTTGGTCTTTTGAAAAGTCTATAGGAAGTAGATTTTGAATTTTACCTAGGGAGGGTAAGAGAGATCATTTGTAAGCTTGTAAAGAACAAATATTTGTTATAGTGAAACTCTAACCAAGATTTGGTTGGAAGAAAACTGGATGTAGCCTCTGGGGTTGAGAGGTGAACCAGTATAAATTTTTTATGCTTTATATTTCAGTTTGTATTTCATTTAACTCTTGAAGAATAGTAATTGTTGAAAATGATAGGAATACTTCAATACAACCAAGAGGAGGGGTGAATTGGTTGAACCTTGGTATTTTAAAAATTTTATAATCAGAGTTTCCATAGGATCTTTATCACTTTAAAAAATTGTTTTGAAACCAACAATCTTATATTCAATCAAATTCCTCTGTCAAGAAAATCTATAGACAATTGAAATCTTTATGTGCAAATAATTTGATTCACAAACCAAAGCAATAAGGAGATGAAGAGAATAGAATAAAGATCAGCCACAATTTTATACTGGTTCACTTCAAACACTATGAATCTACATCCAGTTCTTCCACTCAACACTAGAATGGAATTCCACTATTGCAAATTAATATTCTTGCAAGATATTACAAGCCTCTCTTTATCAACCCTACATAAAGTTCAGAGATCTAAAATACTATTAGATCCTTAGAGGCTAACCCCACTGAGAACACTACTCAGCAACCCCTAGAGAAACACTATCTCTAGTTATCATGCAAGAAACCCATTTACAATAAGCCAATCTTTACAGAAATTGTGTAACATCCTTCCAATTACTATATTATGCCTAGGTCATAATAAGTAACTAGAAGATGTTAACTTTTCTAGTGTAAAATTTTTAACCAAAATCGATTGAGTTACACTTATATATAGAGCCTGTAGAGACTTTTTGGTCTCTTGAGTAAATTACAACTTAATAATAACTTGTAAATAATATTCCCTACAATAATAGTAATGTTCATATATTACAAAGCATATAACAAAATACTACAAGTCCACAACATTAAAAAAAAATCTTCCAACTTGTCCTCGCTTTGTAGCTCCTCCTTTTGACTTACCTGTCTGGAATGACACGGGAACATACTAAAACAGTGAGAATTCCAAAGAATTCCCAGTAGGTGAAAATTTTCTTATCATATAATGTCATCGTCATCATTCCAACTACTTCGGTTTATTAAGAAAACATGTGAACAATTATAGTTGATTTTTAATTTCATAAACATATAACTTGAAGTAGATTCATTTTATTCACAAACACTTAAAAATAATCTCATACTTCATAATTAATGCAAGCATCAATTTCAATCATGTCAATGCATAGCTTACCTTTGTTATTTTCCTCTTTAATACCCTAAACTAGACAATGAGCTCATTACTAGACTTAGGTTGCTCCCGCATGGTCGTGCTCAGCTCAACTGTATCACCCTTTGGGGTCCCATAGGGTCGTGCTCAGCTTAACTGTATCACCCTTGGGTCAATATGTCTTTCCCGCAAGGTCGTGCTAGGCTTAAGCGTATCACCCGTTGGGTACCATCAAGGTCATGCTCAGCTTAACTGTATCACCCTTCAGGTATTATCTTTCTTTAGCCTTTCCCTCAGGGTCGTGCTCGGCTTAATCGTATCACCCTTTGGGCACCATCAGGGTCGTGCTCGGCTTAACCGTATCACCCTTCAGGTCTTATCTTTTTATCTTTCTTAATGCACATGATATGCTCAATGACATGCAAAGCTACATAACTCATGTCATACAATTATGCCACAAAACATCAAGGTTTCATCATCATAAAGAAAATCATAACAAAGAATATCATAACAACAAGATTTCTTACTACATATGATTCGGTTCTTCCTATAATCTATACTCATCTAATAGTCATTAAATCCCTATCTTTTAGTATGTTAAACTAGACTTACTAAGATTTCCAAAAAGGTATCACATGCCTCAATTGGAGTTATAAAACTCTAGATATAATATTTTACAAATAGAACTTCAAATCTGCCAACAGTCTCAAAATTCCACACTAACACCTCCTAGTGTTTTCACGATTTTAAGCAGTAAACAATCTAGTTTTAGCTGAAATTTTTATATGTTATATTTGACATCTAGATCTTTAATTCCATATATCATACACCTAATTTGAATAAGAAATGAGGGAGAAATAAAATTTTCAAAACAGAAGGCAGAAGTTGTTTGGGTGTGGACAATAGTTTCGGACAGCTTGAGTTAAAATAAATTATGGGCATGATTCACTATTTAGTTCTGTCCCATATTTTAGGATAACATAGAGGACGTCTCAAGCTTTAAAATGAGTGGTCAAACATCTCATTTGGTTAAGTATAGAGGGAGATATGGAAATTTCAAGACAGTTTAAAATTCAGCTTACAACCATACGAATTATCTCAAGAATCAAATGATAAATGAAACTAACTTTCACCTACCTCAAACAAGTTTGCTTCCAATTCCTCCAATTACTTGGCTGCACCTAAAGGTCTTGAAAGAATGAAAGTCTTGTCTAGAATTTGATGTTTTGGAAAGGAAAGGATGGAAGTGAAATGAAAGAGATGGAAGGCGGGTGTTTCTCTAGTGAAGGTGTGGTAGAAATAGTGTTTTTGAGAATGACTTCCATTCAAAGCCCTCACCCCTTTATATAGAGGTTGGAAAATGCTATGGACACTTCTACCCTTATTATCTAGTTACTCCCATTTGGTTCCATTGTGACTAAGTTTCTTTCCATTCCATTCCATTTTAACTAAAGTCATTATGATTCCA
>PYAF01001289.1:0-11475 GCA_007407185.1 Glycine tomentella | reverse complement strand
TTGATTGTGGTTTATACTGGCCTACCATCTTCAGAGATGCGGCAAAGACCTGTAGCACTTGTGAGCAGTGTCAGAGAGCAGGAGGATCCCTTACATGGAGACAACAGATGCCTCAGCAACCCATGCTATTCTGTGAGGTGTTTGATGTCTGGGGTATTGATTTCATGGGCCCCTTTCCTGTCTCTTTTGGTTTTTCCTATATTCTTTTAGCCGTTGATTATGTTTCAAAATGGGTAGAAGCCAGAGCTACTAGGACTAATGACGCTCGGGTTGTGGTAGATTTTGTTCGATCTAACATATTTTGCAGGTTTGGAATACCCATAGCCATCATTAGTGATCAAGGAACCCATTTTTGCAATAGATCCATGCAAGCTTTGCTCAAGAAATACGGGGTTGTGCATCGAATCTCTACACCATACCATCCCCAAACTAATGGGCAAGCTGAAATTTCCAACCGAGAAATCAAAAGGATCTTAGAGAAAGTCGTCCAGCCCAACAGAAAGGATTGGAGTATAAGATTGGACGATGCTCTTTGGGCTCATAGGACTGCCTACAAAGCACCCATAGGAATGTCTCCTTATCGAGTTGTCTTTGGTAAGGCATGTCATCTACCTGTTGAGATTGAGCATCGAGCCTATTGGGCTGTGAAGACCTGCAACTTTTCCATGGATCAAGCTGGTGAGGAAAGGAAGTTCCAACTAAGTGAACTAGATGAGATTCGCCTTCAAGCTTATGAGAACTCAAAGTTTTACAAAGAGAAGACCAAGAAGTTTCATGATAGCCTGATAGCTAGGAAAGACTTCGAGGTTGGCCAGAAAGTTCTCCTGTACAATTCTAGGCTCAGACTCATGGGTGGTAAGTTACGGTCAAAGTGGATTGGACCTTTTGTTGTTACTAATGTTTATCCTTATGGTACAGTTGAAATCAAAAGTGACCTTTTGTTTTGATAAGCCTCTGGCCAAATAAGCTTACCCTGATATTAATTCCTTTGGCAACCCTGTTGAGCCTAATTTCCTTTCTTTTGTTTGAAGCTCATTACAAGCCTTAAGTGAAAAACAATCATCACCTTAACCTTAGCGAAATTTGGAGCTTTGGAATTGTTTTGGGAATAAGTCAGGGGGTGCATGTATATATTGTTTTGGATGATATCTCTGGCCTGTTGGTTTACTCTGATGTTCAGCTTATTCTTCATGTCTCTATGCATATATCAGTACCACATATAAAAAAACAAAAAAAAAGAGAAAAAAATATAGAAATGAAAATAATAATAATAATAATAATAATAATAATAATAATAATAATAATAATAAATTGAAGAAAAGCTGTGGTGGTTTAAGCAAAGGAAAAGGAATGGTGTTAAAGGCTGATTAGAGTTTTTGGGTTTGTTTTTGTGCTTACTTCTTACTTATTCGCCATTGCTCCTCTAGTCCCTCTGGTTTGCATCTACTTATCCCATATTTTATCCTTTCCCATGTCCTTGACCACATTACAACCCTGAAAAGACCTTTTGATCCTTATGTGCATGTTTATTGGGTGTTGATTATAGAGGCTTGCCAAGTCTATCTGTTGCTTCTTTTCATGAGTGTTTTGAGAGTATACAATTGCCTAAACACTTGAGAGATACAGTGTAATACAGTGCATCTGGTGAGGTTCTGTTGCTTTTAATTCACCTCTTGAGCGGATTGATTGTTTTGCTGAGTTTTGAATGCTTGGATAAATCCCATAAGTGTGTAGTTTCTCTGACTCTTTGTGTGTTGAAAATTGTCAATTCCTTTCCCTTTCCCAGTTTTCATTGAGGATTGTGCAGAACTGTTTATTTTATGGTGTGTCGCTTTCTTTAATGTCTTTATAATTGTTCCTTGCTCTACTTTTAGATTTTGCCCAGGAGTGCAAAAGGCTAAGTATGGGGGGTTTTGATGAGTCACTATTTATCACTATTTACTCATCTTTCTGTACTCATTTTAATCCCTAGCTTGTGCTTAATCGTTCATATTTTGCACTATTTCTCATTTAGGACTTAATTAGACCGATAATTTAGATTTTAATTAATTTGGATTATTTTAAGTTTAATTATTCCAATTTGATTTTTCAGGGCAGATTAATAATTAAATGGGCTTAGAATTAATTTTTGGACTTGAAGATTGGGATGTGGCATCAGCATTTTATTTTCGTTTTATTTTTATTTTCGTTTTTGGGCCAAAACTGTTAGGAAAAGCCCAATTTTCGTTTGTGAGACAGATACTATATATTTGGGAAATTGTGCCCATGCAAAAACAACATACAGAACACTATTTTCGTTTTAGGGTTTTTAGAATATTTTCGTTTTCTGCTCTTCTCTGTTTCTAGTTTCGTTTTCTGCTGTGACTCTGTTTAGGTTTTCACTTTCGTTTGTGATTTTCTATTTTAGAATACAATTGCTAATTTCGTTTTCTGTTCAGTGCCTATTCTGTTTATTTCCTTTCAGTTGCGTTTCTGGTTATTTCGTTTTCAGCATTTAGGTTTTCATCCAATGTTCAGTTTCACTTCAATTTATGTTTCTGTTGCTATTTTCGAATTAATGGAAGGCTAAACCCTAGGGTTGGACCCTAGGACAGATTGCAGACCTTTAATGGAGGTTCCTTGTATTTGCAATTCGTTTTCTGCTTGGTTCTTCCTTGTTTGGATTTCTGTTCTGTTTTTTTCGAGTTGGAATCATGCTTAATGATTCTGAATTGAATGATTCAGTAATCTCAGGTTGCTTAATCCTGAGAGCTTGCCCTGACGAGGTTCACGTTTGCTTAATTCGTGTAATGAAGTTTTAGGTTAATCTTCGCTTAGTAGATTAATCTGGACTGATAAGGATTAAGTAGGATAGTTTATCTTTCGTGAACCGAGGATATTAGAGTCGCAATCTGTTCGAAGGGTCTGACTTGTTTTAAATTCCTGCAATTAATTACTATTTCTGTTTTAATTTAGAAATTTCTGCATTCTGTCAAAAACCCCTTCTTACACGTTTAATCCCTTAAACATAGACAATTGGTCCTTGAGAGACGACCTAGGAGTCACTACCTAGTTACTGCATTTAATTTGTATTAATTTGACCGAGTGCGACCTCGCGATCATTGATCTCAATGACAGTTTAAATTACTCACAAGCAGTCTATACAGAGTGCTACATAAATCTTACATACAAGATTGTTCCTATCTTAATTCTGATTGGTCCATACCACTTCTGACCATAAAAATTACTAAATTGTTTTATTAAATAGGTTTATACATCTTTCAATTAAGAGAAAATTTCATAGATTCTATTTATCATTTTTCCATATTTTTCTGATGCTTGAATTCTCTTGAATAAAGTCTCAAAATTGTTATCTTATAAAATTCATAGAAATTTTATTCTAAAGTTTTCTGTCACAAAATATTTTGATACTCTGTCAACTAAGAGTATTCTGTAATTTCATCAGGTTTCCATAAAATTCCTAAAGATATTTGGGCCTTTTTGACCTAAGGGCATTTTGGTAATTTTTTCATTCATCTTAGGGGTATTTGCGTAATTTTCACCTTAGGGTTATTTCTGTAATTTCTATTTCAAGGGAAAAGTGATATGGTTATTTATCCAGTTATCATCACACTTCCACAATTCAATATGAATTCAAAGTATAATTTTGAGGATGTTACATAAATCACATTATTGCTTTCTTGATGGTTTTTCTGGTTACATACAAATTCATATTGCACTAGAGGATCAACACAAGACCACATTCTCCTGTCCATTTGGCACATTTGCCTACACCCGGATGCCTTTTGGCCTATGCAATGCACCTGACACCTTCCCAAGGTGCATGGTGAGTATCTTTTCTGATTTATTAGAGAGTTGCATGGAGGTGTTTATGGATGATTTCACTGTTTGTGGTTGCTCTTTTGATGAATGTTTGGATGGTCTCTCTAGAGTGCTTGACCAATGTATTAGGACTAACCTTGTTCTTAACTTTGAGAAATGTCATTTTATGGTGCATGAGGGTATAGTCTTAGGGCACTTGGTCTCTAGTAGAGGTCTTGAGGTCGATAAGGCCAAGATTGATGTGATTACTTCTTTACCTTACCCCGCTTCTGTGCGAGAAGTGCGTTCTTTTCTTGGACATGCGGGTTTTTATAGGAGATTCATTTAGGATTTCAGTAAGATTGCATTGCCATTGTCTAAGATTATCCAAAAGGACGTAAACTTTATGTTTGACCAGCCTTGCAAAGAGGCATTTGAGGGATTGAGGAAGAAGCCTACTACCTCTCCCATCATGCAGCCACCAGATTGGGAGCTTCCCTCTGAGCTCATGTGTGATGCCTCTAATTATGCACTTGGGGCTGTGTTGTCACTGAAAGTTGATAAACTCTCCCATGTCATTGCTTATGCTTCACACACTTTGGACACAACCCAAGTTAACTACACCACCATTGAGAAGGAGCTTTTGGCTATTGTTTTTGCTTTAGATAAATTCAGATCTTATTTGCTTTGCTCCCATATCACTATCTTTATTGACCATGCAACATAAAGTACCTGTTGAAGAAGCCTGATGCTAAACCTAGATTGATCAGGTGGATGCTTCTTCTTCAGGAGTTTGACATTGAAATTAAGGATAGAAGTGGTGTTGAAAACTTCGTTGCTGATCATTTGAGTAGGATTGAGGGACCTCTTGAGTCCTTTCCTATTCGTGATAATTTTCTTGATGAGCATTTGATGCATTTGCATTCATCGCATGCCATACCTTGGTTTACTAATATTGTGAATTTCATTGTTGCATCTATTGTTCCCCCTCATGCATCTAGGTCCCAAATAGATAAACTTAAGAGTGATGCTAAATATTATGTGTGGGAAGATCCTTATTTGTGGAGGTTTGGTAGTGACCAAGTGATCCGAAGGTGTGTGCCCGATCATGAGATTCAGTTTATTCTTCAGTTTTGTCATTGCACACCTACCATAGGTCATTTTGGTCCTCAATGGACCGCTAGGAGGGTATTTGATGTGTTGCTAACACATCTTAGTTTTAGGCCAGTTTTAGGTTGTATTTCAATTAAATCATTAGGAATTAGGTTAGAATGAGTTAGTTTGTTATTTATATTTAATTATATCTCATTTTATTACCAAAGTTATGATTTCAGGGTCAAAAAGAGGAGGATCAAGCAAAGAAAGAAGAAAACCAAGTTGAAGGTCCCGCGCGGACCGCGCCAATTCTCGCGCTACTTGCGCCACAGCGCCTGGAGACAGTTTTGGTTCGTGCTAGCGGTGCGATCACTGCGGACTTCCACGCTATCAACGCCATGATTTCGAACTAGCCACGCGATCAGCACAGGTCTCGCACCATCAGTGCGGTGGAGACGCTATTGCCTTATTTAAAAAGATATGGTTCAAAATTGCACAAAAACAGGGGCTTTGTTACTCTAATTAAACCAATCTATAAAAGAAAGGCTTCTGGACTGAAGAAAAGGACACTCTACACCATTAGACACCATTCAAGGGCTTGGAAACCATTGGAAGTCAAGAATCAAGGCAGGGTTTACTGCAGAATTATGTTCTTCATGCATGCTTTGGTATTCTTGAAGCCTATGTCAGGCTAAATTCTGTATTGTGGTTAGGCCAAGAACCGATGTGAACTCCTCTGTAACTTGACTGGTATTGAATGAGATTGTCATGATTGTTTTATTTTACTCTGTTCTTAACTGTTTTATTCTTATTTAGAACTGGCCATTCTATTTAAGTACTGAGGGTTAGGATTCGCAATAGGGATGTTGGGGGTTCTAATTTCTGACCTGAGTAAGGTAACAGTTGTTCATTGCCTAGGGATAGGGATGCGTGACTGCAGAACCTTATGATATATTCTTTTAAATGCTTAACTTGATAGAATTCACTAAGGGATTAGGTTTTTGATTCAGGTTAAAGGGTTAATTTGCTAAGGGATTAGGGATTAGGTAAATTAGAAAATATTTATTCTATGAGCAATCAGAAACAATCGAACTTGATAACCAGTTAAGTGAAAGAGGAAGGGATCAGAGGGGATTGAGTCCTGACCACAATTATTATTTCCATTGGTAACAACCCAATTTATTTTACTGCATTTACTTCTTTTAATTTCTGCTCTTATTCAAACATTCAACCACTCAACAACAATTCTTTAAAACATTTTCTTTTTCTTTTCCAATTGCATTGACTTCTAATTACTGTGATTTCACACCAATCCCTGTGGAGATGATACTTACTTACCCACTTTATTACTTGAAACGAGCAGTGCACTTGCCGTGTTCACAATAAGTTTTTGGCGCCGTTGCCGGGGATTGGTAAACCGACTCTACAGCAATTTAAATCTTTGAAATTGGAATTTTTGTTACTAATCACTTCTCTGAGTCTTATGCGAGGTTCGGTCAATTCTGAGGAGTTACAGTTCTATCCTGAAATAGAGAGAACTATCAGAAGGAGGCTAGCCAGACAAAGAAGGAGAGCAGTTGAAAATTTTGACTTTGATTCAATCCCTGAATTAGAGTCTGAAGCAAAGATGGTTGAAGAACAACATAATCAGCCAAGACCAAGACCATAGGATGAACTAATGAAGGATATTCTGGCTCCTATGTTCACAAGACCAAACTCCAGTATTGTGAGACCACCAATCCAAGCAAACCACTTTGACATTAATCCCTCATTGATAGCATTGGTGGAACGCAGTCAGTTTGGTGGGGAAGACTTTGAAGACCCACATGATTTCATTGACAGATTTCTCAGAATCTGTGACACTATCAGACACCAAGGGGTCTCAGATGATGCTGTAAGACTCAGCCTATTCCCTTTTGCTGTTAAGGGACATGCACTGAGATGGTTAAACAAACAAACATCAAATAGCATCACTACTTGGGACGACTTAGTCTCAAGATTTTTTGCACAATACTTTTCCATGGATAAATACAACAGGTTGGTGAATGAAATCACCAACTTCACTCAGAATGGAAGAGAATCCCTGTGTGCTGCCTGGAACAGATTCCAGGAATTGATCAGGAGATGCCCACAATATGACATGCCTGTGGGTAAGCAGGTACGTATTTTCTTTAATGGTATGACTCCTGAGTCACGCATGATTGTTAATGTTGCAGTAGAGGGTACTATAAGGTCAAAAACTACAGCTCAGACCTATGAGCTAATTAATTCTCTGGCTCGTAATGAAAATGAAAGCATCACAATTCAGCCAAAGAGAGAACCAATCCAACTGTCCAGCAATGATGCCATGCTTGCAGAGCAGAAAATTCTGGCCCAACAGCTGGCCCAGTTAACTGAGAAAATAGATAGACTGCAAGTCTCTGCAGCCCAAGTTGCAGCCAGCAAGCCACATATCAGCTGTGAGTACTGTCAAGGTGAGCATGAATCTAATGTATGTCCTATTCTTGTTGGAGCTGACCCTGTGCAGGTTAATGGAGTATCGAATGATTAGAGACAGTAGCAGCAATATCAGAGAAATCACAACTTTGCTCCAAGCAACAACTATCAGAAGAACTCCCAAGGAGGAGGATTAGACTATAAGTCTAACAACTATCTGCAGCCTCCTCCCATTCCAACCACAAGTATCTCTGAACTCGAGAAAGTCATGATGCAGCTGTCAAAAACAACAACTGAGCACATACAAGCCACAAATGCTTTCATCAATGAGACTAGAGCTCACCATAGAAATCAAGATGCTTCCATCAGGAATCTTGAAATCCAAATTGGTCAATTGGCGAAGCAAATTTCTGAAAGGACACCAGGACAGTTCCCTAGTGACACAGTGACAAACCCAATGGAGCATGTCAATGCTATCACCACCAGGAGTGGAAAGGTAATCAACCCTCAGAAAAAGACTGAGGTAAGTAAGAAAGATAATGAGGAGAAGATTACCACAGTTGCTGCAGAACCAGAGGTGGCAGAACTTGCAGATAAAGAAAAGAAAGAGAAAATTCTGCACCTCCCAAGAAACAATGGGATTTCTCTCGCTTTGAGAAACCCCCATATCCAGTGTAGACCAAGCAACAAATCTAGAAGCAGCAGTTTGCCAGGTTCTTAGATATGTTCAGAAAGTTACACATTAATATACCATTTGCTGAGGCATTAGCCAATATGCCTAACTATGCAAAATTCATGAAAGAACTTCTGTCAAAAAAACATAAACTGCAGGATTGTGATACCATAGCACTCACTGAAGAGTGCAGTGCCAACATTCAAAGAAAGCTTCCAAAGAAATTGAAAAACCCAAGAAGCTTTAACATCCCTATTGCCATAGGAAATATCAATGTAGGGAGGGCACTATGTGACTTAGGGGCTAGCATAAACTTAATGCCATTGTCAGTGTGTAAGTCCCTGGGTATCTCTGAATTGAAACCCACCAGAGTTTCCTTGCAACTTGCAGACCGTTCATTAAGGAAACCATCAGGGATAATAGAAGATGTGTTGGTCAAAGTAGACAAGTTCATTTTCCCTGCAGACTTCATAGTCTTAGATATGGAGGGTGAAAGTGAAATCCCTCTGCTGTTAGGAAGGTCATTTTTAGCAACTGCTAGGGCCTTCATTGATGTAGAACAAGGAAAATTGGAACTTAGGATGAATAATGAATCTGTTGTTTTTAATGTTTTTGATACTGTGAAAAATCCATCTGACAACCATGATTGTTCTAGGCTAGATTTTCTGGATAATGTAAATTGTGCAGGGCAAACAAAGAAAGAAAAACTGGAAGTTCAAAACCTAGAGACCACACAAGAAGTTGTTGAGGTTCTTGAGAAGAAAGAAAATGATTTCCCAATTGGAGCACCGAAAGTTAAGCTGAAAAAGGTTCTGGAAGAAGCTGTGGAAACACCTAAGAAGAATTGGGTCAAAAAGCTGGCTATTGCACAAAGGGAGTATCAAACTGCAGGCAAAACACATGTAACTGCAGGTGAGAATGCTAGGACCTGTAAAGGGAAGACCAAGAAGTGGCGTAACAACAAAATTCGCCAAAAAGAAATTGAGCCAGGACAACAGATATTGCTCTCTAAAATTCGCCTGAAGCTTTTCCCAGGTAAGTTAAAGCTCTGCTGGTCTGGTCCCTTCTTGGTGCAAAAGATTTGTCCTTATGGAATAGTAGAAATTTCTTCTTTAGACAAGGACAAGACTTTTAAAGTTAACAAATGTCGGCTGAAGCTTTACTTTGAAGACCAAGTGGATAGAAACGCGGTTTCTGTTCCATTTAATTCCACAGAGGATTAACAGCAAGAAGCGTCTAGCTCAAGACGTTAAATGAGCGATTCTTGGAATCCTGTTCGAGAGTTTGGTAATTGGTGTAAATACATAGGTATTTTAAGTTCTGTTTAATTTTTGGTAGCATTAGATTTATATATCTGCATTTTAAATTTTGGTCATTTTAGGTTTTAGTCATTTTTAGTTAGGTTAATAAAATAAAAAGAAAAGAAAAAGACTGTCAAAGGCATGGGGCTAACCGCGCCACGGTTCACGCTAATCGCGCCAACATACGGCTACTTCACGCTAATAGCGTGACCACTGGCGCTACCAGCGCCATCAATTTGTAGCCTATGTCCATTCATGACACCAACGTCGCGATATCTCGCGTGATCGCGTGAGATGTTCGAACCAAAAGCCTGCATCTGCATTAAATCACGCTATTAGCGTGAAGAATGGCGCTAACCGTGCCAATGGTTCGAACCAGGCCCCTGATTTTCAAGTCCCGCGCTATCAGCGCGGATCATGGTGCCAATCGCGCCAGGCCTTTATTCATTCCTACGCGATTATCGCCAGGTTGGAGCAACTCGAGGGAGCTTTAAAAAAATAATAATAATAATAATAATAAATAAATAAATAAATAAGTCTGGGAATTGTTGCTATTCATGATGATTTTATGTGGTTTTTCTTGGTCTGACTGTGTCATTTTGGGAGATGAATGGATCATAAATCTGGGAATCCACAGTGGTAAGCCTTGTTGAATGCTAATTACTCTCTGATACTTGTAGCTTGGCTTGTATATTTGATCTGGAATTATAGGTGTCTGAGGCCTGTTTGGGGTTTTATATATAACTGATTGTTAGCACTGCAATTTATGACCCCACGTGCATCAAAAACTGAAATATGTGAACAACACCAAATCTGGGAATCATGGGCACACTGTGACATTTTGAGCATATTAATTTCCTCAGATGCTTGTACACATGCTTGCTGTGTTAAAAACTGAAGCTGTGTTGTTATTTTTGAATATTATTCACTGATGCACAATCTATTTGAATCTGAACCAATGAAAGGAATAAATCTGGGAATTCAGCCCACTGCATCAGGTATATATCTGGAATTTTTTCTGAGTTTCAAGGTGCAGAGATTGAGAGAGAGAAAAAGGAAGTGTTGCTGCATCCAGTAGCAAAGTGACAGACCATTTAATTTTGTTTTTATTGTTTTTGTTTCTAATTTTCAGTATATTACTTTGAGGTTAGTTGTTTTGTTATTTTACTGTTTTAAGTAAGTTCTGTTTGGATTAATGTTTCATTCTGGTTGTGATTTCTCAAATAATGCATACATCATTGAATATCTAGCATCACATAATCCTTTTTAGTTATTGCTGGGGACAACAATTTTCTAAATCTGGGAATGGGTGCATATGCATTATTTGAAGAATCACATTCAAGAAACAAAGGATGTCCAACAGAAAAATTTTAGTCATTAGTTTAAATTTTTAGTTAATTATTTCAATAAAGGTTAGAAGCACATCAGATTTTTCAGAATAAAAAGTAAATGGACATAGTAATGGATAGGATTTCTCTGATGAAAGCTTGTGTGAAATGAAATATAGCATGAACTGTATGATACATGAATGGAATTGTGATTGTTGGTATGTGATATGCGTCACTGAAGTTGAAATGATGCTTGAAATGAAGTCAGCAGAGATTGACTTGAGTCTAACACCTGTGAGGTTTGAGCCAAAACAGTGGTAAATTTTCTTTCTGAGAGACTCCATTTTCACAATACTCTAGAACTTGAATTGTTTCTCTGGATACAGGTGTGAATTGACATGATTAAGGCAGTTTCTTCTTCTGAAAACCAGGGCCAAATTGACTCACCGACAATTCTTTTCCATTTGTACCTCTTTTTGAGCCTGAGCCTTTCATTTCTGCTGCCCAAATCAGACCCATCTACATTGATCAACCTCCCTGAGGCTAGAGAGAGTAGAATACAAGTCCATGACAACAGAAAACAGGGAATTGTCCATCAAGGCATAGAGGAAAACAAGTTGATTCCAATTGGTATGGAAGTTAAAGAGAGCAAACAAATAAGGCCAGTTGGAAAATAATAAGCCTGAGAATATCAGCTGGAAATCTGAATAGTTGCTGTATTTTGTTTAATTTAAGAAAAAGAAAAGAAAAGAAGGTTATTTGTTTTGCTTTATAAAGAATAAATTGTTGAATAAAGTTGCCAGGTTTTGAAAGGATGAACAAGGAATATGGATAACCACAG
>PYAF01001288.1:242008-261688 GCA_007407185.1 Glycine tomentella | reverse complement strand
TCTATTTATCCTATAATTACAAGAAAATTCCTAAAATTATGTTTATCATTCTCTTAAAATTTTCTAGTAATTAGAATAACTTAAATTGAATTTTATTTCAAAGATGTATTAAACTCAAAAATCTTAGAAGCTAATGAATTTTAATTTTCTAATCATCCTAAATATTTCTTCCAATCCATATTTAATAGGAAAAAATATTAGGGTGTTACAAGTTGTGTCTGTGGTTGACACCTGTGATGACCCCAATTCATTTGGGTGAGCAGAGGAACAGTAGTAGCTGAGCATGAATGAGGGAATGAAGATGTGCATGGATGATTGGAAGATGTGATGTTAATGTTGTGATGCTTGTTATTTGTGGTTTTTATGTATTTTGGACTGTCTGTATATTATTGGACATGTATTATGGACTGTAGTATGAATTGTATAATGGACTGTATCATGGACTGTACTCTTATTTATAAATGAACGGTGGTGAGGAAAATCGTTCATGCTATTTACATAAAAATAGCAAACCAGGCGAAACGAATTTTCATGAAAAATTTACAACCAAGATTATTTTAAAACAAAGTAGACACGAGTTTTTAATTAAAATCAAACAAGCACGAGAGAGTTAAGAGAGGCGTTACACAAGATATGAGAGAACTTCCAGGAAGATGACAAGTACCACTTGTGCTTTTCCTATCAAGTTTGCATCCTACAAAATCAGAATCAGAATATCCAATAATATTGATTTGTGCACCTTTAGGATACCATAACCCAACTTTTGGGGTTGCCTTGAGGTACTTGAGGATTCTTTTGACTGCTGTAAGATGAGACTCTTTTGGATTTTCTTGATATCTTGCACACAACCAAACACTAAGCATAATATCAGGTCTACTAGCTGTCAAATACAATAAAGAACCAATCATTCCTTTAAATTTTGATTCATCAACCTTCTTTCTCTTTTCATCTGAATCGAGGTAGGTTAATGTTGCCATTGGAGTTGCAGCATCTTTGCTTTTCTCCATTTCAAACTTTTTGATGACTTCAAGGCAATATTTTGATTGATTAAGGAAAGTGCCATTCTTCATTTGTTTCACTTGAAGTCCAAGAAAGAATGTCAACTCTCTCATCATAGACATCTCAAATTCATTTTGCATAGCTGCAGAAAATTCTTTACAAAGCAATTGATTAGTTGAACAAAAAATAATATCATTAACATATACTTGAACCAATAGAATATCATCCTTATGCCTCTTGATGAACAAGGTTTTATCAACATTGCCTCTTATGAAAGATTGTTCAAGAAGAAATTTACTTAACCTTTCATACCATGATCTAGGGGCTTGTTTTAGACCATAGAAGGCCTTTTTTAAGTTTAAAAACATAGTTAGGATGTTTAAAATCAGTAAAACCAAGACGTTGTTCAACATAGATGTCCTCCTCAATGTAACCATTTAAAAATGCACTTTTAACATCCATTTGATAAAGTTTAAAACCCATTAAACTTGCAAATGCAAGAAATAGCCTTATAGCTTCTAATCTTGCAACTGGAGCATAAGTTTCCTCATAGTCAATGCCTTCCTCTTGGTTGTAACCTTTAGCAACCAATCTAGCCTTGTTTCTTACTATGATTCCACTTTCATCAAGCTTGTTTCTAAAAACCCATTTAGTACCAATAGGCTTGATGGATGATGGTCTAGGAACAAGTTCCCAAACTTCATTTCTTTTGAATTGATTTAGTTCATCATGCATAGCATGAATCCAACGTTCATCATGTAAGGCTTGGTTAATATCCTTAGGTTCAATTTTAGATACAAAAGTCATATCATGACATAAATTTCTCAATGATGATCTAGTTGATAATCCCTTTGACACTTCACCTATGATGTTGTCAAGTGAGAGATCTCTTGTTGTTTTCCATTCTTTTGGCTCTTGATTAGGTGTTGATGGATTTGTTACAACACTTGGTTCTCCTTTTTCTTCAATAGGCTGGACAATTTTCTCTATAGGACCTGCATCTAAATCATATTTCTTTTCCTCTCTTGAGGGGTTAGATTCATGACAAATTACATGAACAGATTCTTCCGTGCACATAGTTCTTTTGTTGAACACTCTATAAGCTTTACTTTGTAATGAATATCCAAAAAATATAGCTTCATTAGCCTTTGCATCAAACTTTCCAAGTGATTCTTTCCCATTATTTAACACAAAACACTTGCAGCCAAAGGTTCTCAAGTGAGAGATGTTTGGTTTTGTACCTTTGTACAACTCATAAGGGGTTTTCTTCAAAATAGGCCTTATGATAAGTCTATTCAAAGTATATCAAACTGTACTAACTGCATCAACCCAAAATATTTAGGCAAATTTGTCTCATTAAGAAGTGTTCTTGCACCATTTTGTAACTGTCAGTAATCGATTAAACGCTCCATATAATAGATTATTTTACTCATGTAATCGATTAAACCAAGAATGTAATCGATTAAACCGTTCATAAGCATTTCAGGATTTTCTCAACGAGCCAAATAATCGATTATTCCGTCCTGTAATCGATTAAGACAGGAAGCTACAAAATATCAAAATGTAGTATGTAATCGATTGCTAACTTTGGTAATCGATTAAGACAGGAGCTTGTAGCATTCCAAATACACTGTGTAATCTATTACTAAATGTGGTAATCGATTATCTAATACAAACTTAAGGTTTTCGAACACATAGTGTAATCGATTACTAGAAATGGTAATAAATTAAAGCATGGAGATGACTTTTTCAAATAAGCTTGTGTAATTGATTACAATACATTGGTAATCGATTATCCCAGAACGACTTAAAATTATATATAGCTATGTAATCGATTACTACCCATTAATAGTTGATTAACGTGTTCAACAAGGCAGTTTATATGGAAACAAAGGTCAAATAATCGATTATTCTGATAGGTAATCGATTACATTTTTCTTGAAAGCTTTTCCAGAATAGGCTAAGAACAAAATAATCAATTATTCCTTTAAGGTAATTGATTACAACAGTATAAAATCCATTTTTCCAAAAACCTTTGAATCAAATTAAAAACTTAGTCAATTTACTAAAGCCTTGTGATTTTTATTAATCAAATTAATTGAATTATAGAATGATATGAATGCAATGCACTTGGATCACCAGAATTGCTTTTCTCTTACACATTTCACACTAATTAATCTTCAAGGCATCCATTGCATGTTGAAAGCTCAAAACCAATGCTTGATTCCTTTGCATTCTTTAAGTAGCTCCCCTTGAATCCAACAATATATTGTTTGTGAAAGCCAGGAGTGGCTTGGTGATAAAGGATACTCGGGTATTAATCATAGGGGAAGATTAAGTATAGTGTCAGGAGTGGCCTAGAGAGCACTCGTTGTAGCCCATTGTAGCCAGAAATGGCCAAGAGTTGGGTGAACCAATATAAAACCTGTGTTTCTTTACTACTTCTATATAACTAGTTGTTTTCGATAAGTTACTTCTATACTATCATATCCAAGTTTTGGGAACTGGTTTTCTAAGGACAACATAATTTCGAACTCCTTTGACGAAACCCTTTGTCCATTGATATCTATTTGAGAAAAGCTTTTAATAGTTTTCGAAAGACTAAGTTTTTATCCTTCACACTATTCAACCTCCCTTCTAGTGTGTTTCAGGTACTTCAGTTGGTATCAAATTTTGACCTCTAGGTTGAGTTCTTAACAGAGTAGAGGAAAAAAAACTCATGAAACGATGAAAGAAAGATATGTTGTGAACAAGCCCCCCATGTTCAAGGGAGCCAGCTACGACTACTGCAAGGAAATAATGATTGCCTTCTTTGAATTAACTCACATCGATATGTGGGACGTTGTAGAAAAAGGCAATCACATTCCTTTAGACACTCGGAAAAATAAGATCCCCAGGGATAGATGGACAAGTGAACATAAGTCCATATTTCTTCTTAATTCTCGAGCAAGAAATGTTCTGATGTGCGCTCTATCTCAAGAAGAGTATTCCAAAGTTCATAGCTTCAGAAGCGCCAAAAAGATGTGGGACACCTTAGCCATTACCTATGAAGGATCCTCTGAGGTAAAACGTAATAAGTTGAGCCTTCTAACATGTAAGTATGAACTCTTCAGAATGGGAGAGGGAGAAGATATCCAAACCATGTTTGGACTCTTCTAAACCATTATGAACGAGCTTCGCTCTCTAGGTAGACATTATGATAATTATGACAACTCTGATAAAATCTTACGAAGTTTATCTAGAAAGTGGAGACCGCAAGTTACAACATTAAGAGCAATCAAGAATATTGATCCAATGACTCTTGAAGAGCTCGTCGAGACCCTTAAAGTCCATGAGCAAGAGCTTGCTAAAGATGAAGAAACAAAGAAAGAGAAATTGCTATCCCTTATGGTTCAAAGACCAAAATGCAACTCTGCGTCCAAAGAGTCATTGTCCAAAGCCTTTGTCATGAATGATGCTTCAGAAGAAGAATTCGATGATGATGACTCTGATGGTGAAGATGATGAACTAAGTCTGATCACAAGAAAGATCAGAAAGATGTGGAAAAACAAGAACTCTTCTAGGTTCAACAAATCGTCCAAAACATCCTTCCACAAGAAAGAGAAATGTCCAATCACCTTCTCTGAGTGCAAGAAACCAAGGCACTTCAACTCGGAATGTCCTAACCTTGAAAAGCCAAAAGATAAGAAGAAGAAATTCTTTAAGTCCAAAAAGAAGAGCCTCATGAGCACTTGGGAGGACGTGGACGATTCCTCATCTGACGAAGACAGTGAGGTCTAGTTAACATATGTCTAAGGGCTAATGCATCCACTAGTAAGGAAAAACCAGTGTTGGACATGAGTTTGGATGATGAGGAGTCTCAGCCTGAGGAAATTGTCAACTCTGATGGTGAAGATGTAATATTCTAATCCATAGAAGACTTAATTGAAGGATACAATAAACTTCTATCTATCTCTACTCGTTCTTCTAAAGCTTATAGAAAATTAAATAAATGTTTTCAACATCTTGAAAGAGAGCATGATGATCTCAAGAAAGCTGATCAAGTTCACTTAATTGATTTTGTCCTGGAAACCACATCACCTAAAAAAGATGTCTCTGTTTGTGAGGAAGTCAAAGCAATACTAGATGAAAAGGTATCCAGTGGAATCTACAAATTCTTCTTAAGGATTTTCCAGACTTGGAAGAAAGGGTAAAATTCTTAAACACAGCTCTTGAAGATTCAAAAGAAAGAGACAAGGAAATTCTTAAACAAAATCTCTTACTTCAAAAAGAATGCACCATTACTAATGATGAACTTGATAAGCTGAAAAAGAAAACTCAAATCTCTGGACGGAATGTCAGCATTACAAAAAGATGTCTTCTGATCTGAACTGTAACCTTAAGAGATGTGAGGTCTTGAAGGAACTACCTCCTGAGATTGTAAAACTCTATGTGGAGATAGAAACCCTGAGAGATAAACTAGGCAAGTTTATTGGTGGTCATGAAGCCCTTAAGAAAATTATTAAGGTGCAAAAGAAACCCAAAGACAAATTTGACCATGGTTTGAAAGGCAAAAAGATTGTACATTGTGAAGAAGTCATTGTTTGCTATTTCTGTGGAAAAGTGGGTCATGAGACTCATAAGTGCAAGGAACTCCATGAAAAGGGAAACCCATTGATTGAGAGTTTTAACTTTAGTTTTTTTCTATTCTTCTTAGCTTATTTGACTTCTCCTGGATTCTTATTTTCTCACTTTAACTCAATTTTGGTCTTAGGCAAATAATTTGGATTAATTGATAATTGTTGCTTCTTTTCAGATTTTGTGCTTACTTGACCTATCTTCTTTGTGCAGGACCTAGAGGCTTCTTCAGAACTTCAAATGGTGGGTCAATTCTGCTGGTTTGAGGGTCAAATTAG
Source organism: Glycine tomentella (assembly GCA_007407185.1). Lineage (NCBI taxonomy): Eukaryota > Viridiplantae > Streptophyta > Magnoliopsida > Fabales > Fabaceae > Glycine > Glycine tomentella. Next base: position 255,794 of record PYAF01001288.1, on the reverse strand, counting down.
GCTTGGAAGTTAGAACCTCTACATTTGAGTTTTGGGCTATGAGTTTGGGTTTTGATTGGTGTAATTAGCGTAATTAGTTAGTTTAGATGGGCCTAATCAAAGCCCACCCTTCATTCTGTTTAGTCACTATATATTACTGTAGCTAGGAGTTACTTGGAGGAGGAAACAAAAATAGAATTTATAGCTTCTTGTGCAAGTTTTCATAATTAAAATCTTTTCTCTCTTTTTCTCTCAAATGTTCTTCATTTTTCATCTTCCTTTCATCTTTGTTCTTCTATTTTCTTAAATTTTGTGGCTCTTCCACTGATGATGATCATGGAAGGCTAAACAATCAATCCAAGGATCCCGTCCAAGCAAGGAGAATTTGAGTTCTGGTTTGGTATTCTAATTTTTGTGTGAATGTTCATCTTCTTCTTCAATCCTCTTTTTGATTTTCATGATTATGAATATGTTTAGGATTGAAAATGGATTAGGTTATGGATTTATTTCCTAATTTTGAATTTTAATCATAGATGGTTTGGATTATATATCAATTCGGTTTGTGATTTCAATTGATTTAGGAGTTAATTCGATTGAATTGTTTCTAATGGTATTGATTGAACTTTCATAATATGATCATTATCTGAGAACTATGATAATTCGCATTACTTGGTTTGGTGAATTGGATTGTTAGTTTTTGCATTTTTATTCAATTCTTGTTTGTGTTTCTGCAATTTTTGTTCACTGTCTGCAAACTGTTTGATAGAATCTCCCTGCTGTTTATAAGTGGATTAAGCCAGGAACCAAATTGGATTGTATCTCTGAGTCGACCTAGGTTTATCCTGTGCTACAAAATTATCTTAGTTTTATTTGTTTTGTAGCGATTTGATAGTCGTTATCCCCATCAAAAGGTCTGTCCAATGCTTACCAGCACCGACATGCTAACAAAGAAAAAGGACCAAAAAAGATTTGGGTACCTTAAAACAAAATAATTCTTGTGGCAGACCTCCTTGATAGCAGGAAAGAACCACCAATCATGGTACCTGGACAATGGCTGCTTATGACACATGACAGGTGAAAAGTCTATGTTCCAATCCCTAAGCCCTTTGTCTTGTGAGGTGGTCACTTTTGCAGGGAATCAGAAAGGTTTGATATCTGGTGTAGGTAATGTATGCATTCCTCCCTACCCTCCTATAGATAATGTTTTACTTGTTAAAAGGTTAAAGCATAATCTGTTGAGAATAAGTCAATTATGTGACATTGGATAAAATGTAAACTTTAACAAGGATATATATATATATATATATATATATATATATATATATTGTCCCGAACAAGGACAACTCTTCACTCTTCCCTGCTAAGAGGCAAAGAACTTTGTATAAGATTAAACTTGGTGATTTGTCCAGTCAAAAGGTGTCATGCTTACTTGCAGTCAAAAAGCATCACTGGGTATGGCATAAAAAGCTTTGTCATGGTAGTTTGAGATTAATCTCAAAGCTTTAAAAGCATAGTCTCGTAAGAGGACTTCCAAAGCTATCATATCAAGATGATTTTCTTCGTGAAGCTTGCCAGAAAGGAAAACAAGTAAAAAGTTCTTTTAAAGCCAAAAATGTTGTTTCTACTTCTAGGCTTTTAGAGCTCTTACACCTTGACTTGTTTGGACCAACCAAAACTGCATCCCTCTCTTGACGTAAATATGGTTTGGTCATAGTGGACATTGTTGAATTCGGGGGGAGCTGCTTGAAGCATAAGAAGATTGATTCAAGTCTAAAGTTTTGAGCTTTCAAACATGCAAAGGACAACTTGGAGATTAATTAGGATAAAATGTAAGAGAAAAGCAATTATGAGGATCCTAAAGCATTGCATTCATTCTAACTCATAAATAACTTAAAATGGTTTAATAAAAATCACAAGGCTTTCATAAAATGGTTAAGTTTCAAACTTGTTTCAAATGTTTTTGGAAAAATGGTTTTCTTGCTGTTTTAATCGATCACAAAATCGTAATAATCGATTATTTTGTTCTTCACTTACCTTGGAAAAGCTTTCATGAACATTGTAATCGATTACATATCGGATTAATCGACTATTATACCTTTGGTTTTTAGAAATCTGCCTTGTTGAACATTTTAATCGATTACCTATGGGTAGTAATCGATTACATGCTTGTATATGTATTTAAAGATCTACTGGGATAATCGATTACCAGTATACTGTAATCGATTAAATAGGCTTATCTGAAAAAAAGCCACTCCCTGCTTTAATCGATTACCATAGATGGTAACCGATTACATGTTGTATTTAAACTCTAAGTTTTGTACTAGATAATCGATTACCTCGATTAGTAATCGATTATACAGTGTAATTAGAAAGGCTATGGCTCCTGCTTTAATCGATTACCATTTTTAGTAATCGATTACTCTGTTTCTATGACTGATATGTTTTCCTGGTTTAATCGATTACCAAGGTTAGTAATCGATTACATAGTGTATTTTGAAAACATGAATCTTTTGTCTTAATTGACTACAAGACGGAATAATCGATTATTTGTCCCTTTGTAGAAATTCCAGAAAAGCTTATGAACATTTTAATCGATTACATTCTTGGATTAATCGATTATTAGGCGCGTATTAATCGATTAAAGCTGTTACGTTTTTTTGTTATAAATAGGAAATCACTTTGCTTGATTTTGTAACGTTCTACATTGATACCCATCGAGCCAAAACAGTTCTAAAAGCCTTTCTTAGCGTTTTCAAAGTGTTTTTACAAGTTTGCTCTATTTCTACATTGATCATGAGATTGTGAGTCAATCTTGAGCAAGATTTCATTCAAGATTAAGGGGAGCTGATTTAATTTGTTAATTCAACCTGTATTAATCCATCATTTGCATTGTTAATCATTGGATCATCAGGTTGTTTCTCTCCTTAATCTTTCTGTGATTTTCGTTTTGATTTTGGATGTAATTTTTTGTCTATTGTAATTGGGATTCTTGCTTGTAAACTAGAGATAGGGTTTCTCTAGGGGTTGTGCTCAGTAGTGTTCTCAGTGGGCTTGTCTCTAAGAATCTAATAGTATTTTAGATTTCTGAACTTTATCTAGAGTTGATAAAGGAAGACTTTGTAATTACTTGTAAGAACAGAAAACTGCAATAGTGGAACTCCATTCTAGTGTTGAGTGGAAGAAAACTGGATGTAGCTTCATAGTGTTTAAAGTGAACCAGTATAAATCTTTTGTGTATTGATTCTTATGTCTATCTTGATCATATTTTGTCTATCTTGATTGTATTGCTTTGTTTATCAATTAAATTTTGAGCTATTGGATACCTTAGGCTGAGCATTTGATTGAATAAGGTTTCTTGGTTTCAAAAGTGATAAAGATCCTAAGGGAGACTCTGATTTTGTCTAAGAAATTTTTAATTTACCAAGTCTAACCAATTCACCCCCCTCTTGGTTAAGTGTGAAGTGTTCCTATATTTTACAGACATGGGTAAGGTTCCTAACCCACAAGGATGAGTCTTTTGACACCTTTTATAAACTTTGTAAAAAGATTCAAATAGAAAAAAAAGGCATATGTATCTCTTTGAATAGAATTGATCATATGGGAGAGTTTGAATATGATTTTTTTGAAAAATTCTGTGAAAAGAATGACATTAACCATAGTTTTTGAACTCCAAGAACACAAGACCATAATGGAGTTGTTCAGAGGAAAAATAAATCTCTTCAAGAAATGGTAACAACAATGCTTAATGATCACTCAACTCCCAAACACTTCTAGGCTGAAGCAGTAAATACTACCTATTATTTACAGAACAAAATTTATATAAGGTCAATCTTAAAGAAGACTCCTTATGAATTGTGGAAGGGATGTAAGCCAACCATTTCTTACTTCCATGTATTTGGATGATCCACCTAAAGAAGTCAGAGAACCAACTGGACGCTTGCTAAGAAAACATCATCCAAAGTCTCAGATCATTGGTTATCCTAAGGACAAAGTCCAGACAAGGAACTCTCTCAAGCATACAGCACTACTGTCAGAGATCGAGACAAAACACATAGATGATGTTATGTTTGATGAGTACTTGGTCAAAGTAATGCAAGAAGAGTTGGAACAATTTTAAAAAAATGTTGGAAGCTTGTAGAACTCCCCTAAGGAAAATCTATGTTGGAGCAAAGTGGGTGTTTAGAAACAAGCTGGAAAGACAGGTAAAGTTGTAAAGAACAAGGCTAGGCTGGTGGCTAAAGGTTACTCATAACAAGAAGGTATAGATTATGTTGAAACCTTTGCTCCTGTTGCTCGTCTAGAGGCAATATGCATTTTATCCTTTGCTACTCATCATGGTATAATGTTGTATCAAATTGATGTAAAAAGCACATTCCTCAATGGTTTTATTAAGGAACAAGTCTATGTGGAACAACTCCCTAGGTATGAGAGTTTTATCTACCCTCATCATGTTTTTAAGCTTAATAAATCTTTTACATGGTTTAAAGCAAGCTCTTCGAGCTTGGTATGAAAAGTTAAGAATTTTTAACTAAAAATGCTTTTATAAGAGGAAAGGTAGATACTACTCTGTTTCGCAAAGATGATGAAAATCATTTCCTAATTGTCTAGATATATGTGGACGATATCATATTTGGTGCTACTAATGACTCTGTGCGAGGATTTTTCCTAGCTTATGTAGGCAGAGTTTGAAATGAGTATGATGGAAGAATTGAAGGTCTTCCTTGGACTTCAAATCAAGCAAGAAGACGAAGGAATATACATACTTCAAACCAAGTATGTGAAGGAACTTCTGAAGAAGTTCAAGATGGAAAATGCAAAGCATATGAAAACCCCCATGCATCCAACCACTATACTTGGCTAGACGAAGAATCAAAGAAGGTGAACAAAAAGACATACAGAGGAATGATAAGATCTCTTATGTATTTCATTGTGTCCAGAACTGACATTATGTTCAGTGTATGTCTTTGTGCCAGATTCCAAAAGGAACCAAGGGGAGTTCACATATTTTTTATTAAATGCATATTAGATATTTGATTGGAACTCTTAACCTTGATCTATGCTTTAAGAGAGAAAAGGAATACAGGTAGCTTGGTTACTGCGATGAGGATTTCGCTGGAGATAGAGTGGAAAGAAAAAGCACCAGTGGAGGTTGTCACTTGCTTGAAGGATGTACGAATAAAAAAATGTGAGCATGAGCCAAACCTATTTTCTGGAACTCAATTGTGTATATATTTGTAGACACAGTGAAATTTAATATTATATATCAAGTAATAAAGAATAGAGACAATCGTAATGGGTCTAACATAATAAACTTAACTCACTTGCAAGAACTTTTCCAAATATTTGATTTTTGGCCAAAGAATAGAGACAATCATAGTTGCTCAATCTTAATTTTAAATATTCTTGACACTATATCAAACTGATTTTGGGCATGTAGATTATGTGGCCTTAACAACCTTTGAATGTTTGGCTGCACATTGTCATTCCATCAAAGTATAATCATCCTTCGACAAGACTAGAAGGCAAGATTATCCGTTTTCCAAGATTTGATGGTTCAAAGAGGTTTTGATAATGAGAATTATGCAAGCTGCTATATTTATCCTCTCTTAACCGCTTTTGATGAGTTTTAATGTAAAACAATCTTTCAAATTCCATCATGGTGTAACCATTAACCACAAACTGCTGAAAAGTCTTCTTTAACTTAATATTTTTAGTTCTTCCTTTCTCGTCTATATTCTAAAGCAAAAGAACTCCCTGATGGTATGCTTGTTTCTCTTTCTTTGTGGAGACTCAAGTAGATCTCTATGTTACACATCACGTTTGTATCCATCTTCACCATAGGGAAATAAAAGAGGATATTGCAAACCCAAATAGCTAGCATGTAACTTATTAATTCTTTGTAAATAACCGCTTTGTGTCTCAAGAATGATATATCTATTCAAGGGAATTTCTTCATCACCAATAAACTCTTCCTTAAGTGGTTGTTATGACTCTCGGCAAGCGTACCGATTTATCGTTGTAAGTTAAAAAAATTTATAAGATCGTCTCCATAGGGACTTGAGCTTACTCAGTTAATCCAATTATAACTTAACAGTTCAATAGTTATGTATAAGTAGGTTGAGCGTAATTTCATTTGTTTAAGAAAGTAATGGAAGATAACTAAACTTAGCAAAAATGAAATATAATTATGAGAAAGTGGGATTGGATTTCATCATTCTTATTCTTTTATATTCAATTAATATTACCATGCATAAATCATCGTTTATCCTTATTGATGCACACTATTTTACCCTGAATCAATCCCTCGCATTCGAGTTCTAAGGATATCTACCGAATATCGATCCCTCGCATATGAAGTAAATACCCCAGCAATAAGAATTATAATCGCGTGTTTAATGCAATCAAAAGGTTATGCCCTATTCCTATCAACATAACGTAATGAGTAAAATCATTCGATTCAAACCCTAAGATTACTTTCCAGTCTCACTTAGCGTTAAATTCCTGAAACTAGTGATCAAGTAGAATCAAGCATTAAGGACAAAATGAAATGAACAATAAGGAATAGAACGATTCATGCATAAATAAATATTAAAAGAAAGACATAGGGATAAGAAGAGTACGTCCAATCCTCAGAGAAGCTAGCTACTCATAGTGGAGAGAACCTCCTAAAGAGAAGAATTGATGAAGGGCCCCATCACCGCTTCTTTTCGGCAGAGTCTCCACACTAATCCTCACTTCTCTCACTTTCTTAACCTATCTAATACTAATATTTGAGCTCCTAAGCTAAGGAACAAGCCAAGAAGCAAAGGAAATGAAAAATTGCATGCTTTCTCCTCCAATTTTGTGGCCTATTTATAGATTTCCATCTCCTGCCTGCTTCACTCGCCCAGACGAGTGATTTTGTGTTTGCTCACCTGAACGAGCTAATGTTTATCCCCTTGGAACTTGCAACTCGCCTGGGCGAGTGAATTGCACTGGAGAGGCTCGCCTGGGCGAGCTCTTAATTCTAAAGAAAGCTTTTGGGCCTTGATGAATTGTGGGCCTGTTTTGCTTGTAGTACCTCCCAAGTTTTCTTTTTAAGCCCTTCTTGCTTGCTTTGCTTGCTCAGAATCCTTGGAACATATCAAAATACAAAATATGATTGGATTAATCTTCCAAAATATGAAAAACAACATTAATATAAGTAATAGACACAAAATAACTAGGTTTTAGGGCAATTTTATTAACAAAATTATTATAATCAAAAGATAAGTGCCATCCATAAAACATGATTTAACTAAAATATGACACTTATCAGTGGTCCTATCAGAAATGAATTTTAATCTTAGATCATCTGCAATTATGGTATCAAACCTCTCCTTTTCCATTTTGAATGATCTGGCAAATACATTGAACTCATCAAGCATGGCCTTCAATTTATTGACAATTTGTGGATCAAGATAACCTTCAGATCTGGATACAAAGAATTAAATTTTTAATAACTTAAAATATCATATTAGTAATCTTATAATGTAGAAATTAATAGGAAATAATTACATTAAGTGTTTGAGTCTATTCTTAATCTCATTTTTTGTATCATAAATGTAAGGCTGAGCAAATTTTGGAGCATTGGCAACAAACTACCAATAAGGTGACATGATTGGCCTTATATTCTAAAAGATGGTGGTTCTCTGCCATTGTTAAATGATGTGTCTAGCTTAGCTCCAGGAGATGTACAGGCAAACATCATATTGTAAGAACATATATGCTTTTGAAAATTCTTAACATCTATTGAATCTTTATCAAATAGGAGATGATGTAGAATATTAGGGGGTTTCTTCCAGAGTGGAAGTTGAATCTTTCCAACACCACAACAAAGAAAGAATTTTGGGTGTGAAGTCTTTATATTTTTTCCAATTCTTTTTTTGTTGAGCATTGTAAATAAATATATCATGACCGAAAGTGTTGAAAATAAATATATCTGACCTGTCTACCACATTGAGTATGTATTACTTAGGACACACCTATACTACCTAACTTTTTTTATTCTTATATATCTTTCTTGTTCTCTTTATTTTAAGTTATCTTTTTTTCCATTGCAGAATATATATATGAAAAAAGGACCAATATTTTCTGGGATATATGATTGTATGAGTATTTATATTAATTGTTAATAAAAGTGTCTAAAAAATTTTGTTTAAGCTTTTAATGTGTTTTTAATAGGCCACATTTTAAAAAAAAGATTTTACATCGGTTATGTAAAGGCAATGTAGAAAAGGACTACACAACATCAGTTATAGGAAAAAACCGATGTGGAAAGGGATATTTCTGCATCGGTTATGGACAAAACCGATGTTGGAAGTACTATACAATATCGATTTTGGAAAAATCGATGTAGAATGTCATTTTACATCATTTTTTTAGAATCAATGTTGTTTTGAACCTTACAACATCGATTTTAGAAAAATTGATGTTATCAGGTGTACAACGACATTGACTTTTCTAAAAATTGATGTTGATTTTTGCATATTTTACATTTTTTTATTAATTTTTTATTAGACAACATTGGTTTTTTTTTTTTTTTATCAAAAACCAATGTTGTATAGTTATGTTAACATCGATTTTAAAAATTGATGTTAACGTTGATACTGTCAACATCAGGAGTTTCAACATCGATTAAAAACCGATGTTAAATGTCCAAAAAACTGATGTTGAATGCTATTTTTCTAGTAGTGACAAAAATTTGTTCACCTAAACCATTAGTATAAACAGTTAAGAAATGTATACATATTGTAAAGTTATGTTACATAAAACATCAATGCAAAAGAGATGTTAATCATTAGAGCACCTTGTAAAGGGTGTCAAAAAAGGAGATAGCAACTCAAAGTGGTTGGCAAAATTGAATTTGGCTAGGAGCATATGTTTCTCTTTAAGCTACTGTTAAATCTGACAAAGGTGGCAAAAAACAATTATTATTGCATTGATTAACATAGATGGTACACTTCATATAAGTTTGATTAATAACATATAAAGAATAACAATTATGTTCAATGTATTACTCTTAGACATGTTAAGGATATCACTTCAAATTAAATGGCAAACACAAATGTCATATTTCAACCTCTAGGTTCTTTTATTTTAGCCAAATGCAGCTATAGAATCACGAGTAAACCATTAGGGTTGTCCAAAAAAGCTTTCAGCTGGTTAGCAAAGAACTCCCAAAGTACATTGTAGTGTAGTGCCCCTGGCATAACCAAAATAAGTTAAATCAATTCTAGAGTATGCACTACAACAGGGGGAAAATAACATTTTGGCTATGATTTACCCTTCATCCTTCAAATTAAATTGCACTTTCTTTGGCTTACTCTCAAGGTTCCATTGGATTGGACCATCAAACTCACCAATCACATGTTAATAAAAAAATATTAATTTACACTAGTCAAGATAAAAATAGGATTGGGTTCATTGAATGCATGATAGAAAACAAATTCATTAGCTAATGTGATCCCAAAATAAAAAAGGAAAAAGAGAAGAAAATATTATCACTTTTTCTACTTTCTAAGCTAGAATATAATAAGGAAGCACAAACATAGAACAAAAGACTGAGAGAAAGAGAAGCAAAACCTTTATGAACCAAAAAGAGACCTTCGTTAAAAAAGAACAAGGATAGGAAAAGAATATTTAAAAAAGGTAAATGTAATTTTTGCTGAAGTCTTCCAAAAAAATAATCACATTGCCTATACACACACAAACACAAAAATTCAGTGTACTAAAAACAACAGCATTCATCTAATCCATTATTAAAAAATGTAAGTCAAAATCAACTTACTTTAGATCATATGCAATAAAAACAAATTAAAAAAAAAGAATTTATATGGAGATCCATTAAAGGTAACAATTCAAACCCAAATTAAAAAATTTCAACTTGTTTCACTTTTCTTTAAATTTTCTATAAAAAAAGACTAAAAATGTCACAACTAATTCATAATGCACCCATACCCTGGACCAACAGGAGTTAAAAGACATATCTCCTTGCTCTTTAAGCATCAATAAAACATAATGTTCAAAAACCTAAACTACTTGTTATTAAAAACTTCAGCAATATCTATAGATGATGTAATCTTTACCTATTAATACATCAGGATCAACATTTCTATTGATAACAGCTTGAAACTTTGTAAGACGATATATGTTTCAGGGTATCTCAGGTACAAATTGTTCCTTGACGTTCCTTTGAGAAAAGTCAACTTGTTCCTATGATTGGATGCCTTATATTTGCCATTGTTAGCCTCCACCTCAAAATTCTAACAATGTACGACCTACCATGTATTAGTATCCCTTTCCACTTTTTTGTGTCTAAGTTCTTCACTTGACCTACTATCTTGTCTCGCTACTAAAGTAACAGAACAACCAGAATAAGTTCATCAGAAAATCAATATGCAGAATTTGAAATCAATCTTTGATTAAGTCATTACATTTTTATCCATAAGAATAATTTTAAGTGTTGTCCTCGGAGGTCTCTGAATAATCCAAATGTTGAGGATCTTCATAGCTAATTTCCATGTCTATTTAGAGTCATTAATCTCTTTAATTGAGTTCAGCTTATGCACCATCCTTAATTGCTATAGCAGAAACTATAAAACATAAAACAAACCAAGTGAGAAAAGTTTGAAATTTCAACATAGCTACCTTGCAAGCATTCATAACAATGACATATCTATGTAAAAACTTCAACATGCCCATGATAACTTCCCCTTACCATTTCCAAAGTGCCATTCCCCGAAACCAATAAAACATTACAACATCGATATCAACAGTACATGTTTATTTAAGTATCTCTAATTGGAATATTAATAAAGACTAAGTAGTAAAAGTATATTTATGTTTATAATACAATTGAGTGTAAGTCATTGTGCTTTCAAAACAAACAAATCTTGTTATTCGTGTTAGAGCTGACAGTGACTTGGTAGAATAAAGAATATTGGTTGTAACAAATTTAGTGTAGAGCTTGAGTTAAGGAGTCATAAATGACAATAATAAATACTTGTAACTTGTTAAAGTTAGTGGAACTTGGTGTATTTTAAAGAACAGGACATAGTCTCAGTGGTTGAGATGAACCAGTATAAATTTCTTGTGTCTTATACTGTTTGTTTTCTCTTCTGCTCTTTAAACTAACTCAAGGTTTAAATTTGATCTTTGCTTTTGAAAAATTCTTTCTGTTTTATAATATTTGAAACTATCATCTAATTTGCCTTGTGAAGATCTGATATTTGTTTTTCTTCATCAAACGATAATGTTGTTGTTTTTGAAGAATGTTTTAAGTTTAGTAAAAACCACAATTCAACCTCTTTTTTTATGATGTTTATCTTTACACGTAGTAAGATTAAAAGGAATAAAACAATGCAATAAGGGTTTGATGCATCATATATTTCCAACCATTTAGTTATTCAACATTGTATATCTCCAAGCATTTTATGCATCACAATTAAAATGATGCAACAAGTCCCCACCACTGTATGGAATACCAAGACAAATTGCTACTTGTGGACTTTCTCATCATGTCCAAGAAGCGTCTCTTAACTTCGTAACCTCAACACTCTTTGATTAGAGTCAATGGGAATTAGATGATGTAAGAGAATTTAAAAGAAACAAAATCCGCAAAAAAAAGGAGGAGTGAGGTGTTGATAAGAAAAAGGAAACAAAGAGGGAAAAGGAAAAGAAAAAAGAGAAAGGTCTTGATGGAGACTAAAATATATAAAAAGGGTTGTATAGTTACTAAAAAAATGATTTTTAAGTTTAGAGACTAAAAGATAAAGATTGTGTAAGTATAGAAACCAAAATGTAAAAATAGTGCAAGTATAGGGCTAAAACATAAAGCGCGACATGTGAGTCATTATTAATGACATTAATTATTTTAACTGCAAAGACCAAAATGGTGCTAAAGGTGTTTAAATAGAGACTAAAACATATGGTTTTTAAGTGTAGAGACTAAAATATAAAGTTTGTGTAAGACTGTAACTATAAGGACCAAATGAGTAGTTGAACAATAAAATAAATAAATAACAAGTAAATAAATAAATAAAATATATAGAAGAAATCCCATGCTAGAGAGAGATAAACAATCATTTCCCATAATCTTTAATTTTATAGGCTTAATTACACATTTTACCCCAACTTTTATTTTTTGGAGAATTTTGTCCCTAACAAATTATTCTAGCACATTTACCCCACTTTTTAAAAAATTTGGGAATTTTACCTTCTATCATTTAACTCTTAATTGACAACGCTAACAATTTTGACAATTTTATTTGCTATTGAACACTCGTATTTAAAATAATAAGTTTTTTTTTTAATATTGTAGCAACGGGAAGCTGACTATTATCAAGTTTTACTTTCTCCCTTTGCCCATCTACACATTCTTCTTCTTCTTCTTCTTCTTCTTCATGATTCCCTTGGTTGCCTCTGTTGGGAATGTTTTTTATACAAAAGCTATTGGTCTTAAGTGTATGGCAAGGGCCCAAGAGACCTAGGTTTAGGTTTCTTAGTCTCCTATGTAAATAATCTTATTTGCTCTAGAAAAACATAACATTTGTCGTCATCTCTCTGAAATAGAAAAGTGTCCACACATTTTTCATCTCCCTTATTCAAGAATAGAACAAAAGATTTGTCATTCGTAATTGATTAAGGAGGCCAAGAGAGAACTCACCAAAGAAAAAGGAGGAGGTTGGATTCACGCTTCAAGAGGTAATTATCTCCTTTTGATTAGAAAGACAAGGATGATCTTATAACATTTAAACGTACTAGGTCCAATATGCTTCCGCAGATTCTTAGGAATCCTTCAATTGGTATCAGAGCCTAGGTTGTACGTTTGATGTTGATCTAGTCTTTTATGTGATATGGCACATAAGGTTCTATATTTATGTTGGATTACACATATGCTATGTTTTTTAATAATTTTTTCATAAGATGTATGGTTTTATAAAATATATGCTTTAATCCATGATAGAACATTTTTGAATGTATTTCTTTTGGATATGTAACAAGGAGGCTGGTCCCTTATGATCAAGTTTCCTCCTTGATTTTTTCTTTTTGTTTAGCAATTTTATTGTTGTAAGAAAAAAGGTTCAATTTTTGTATCAAAAAGATGTATATCCGTCACTATTTGAGTCTGTTCATGACTATCCAAAGCTTTTATGGAAAATTCAAGGTCATAGTGTGAATGAGGACAGAAAAATGATGTGAACAAGAACTGGAGCCTCCTAAAAGACCACGTCTTTTTCCAGTGCTTTAAACAGCCACGTGGTCCTCTGAATGGCGGTTCTATCCATATGGTGGGCTAGGTGATCAAAGGTCCATGATGGATTGACTCAAAAAATAGCAAAGGGAGAAGAAGATATTTTTTTATTTTTTTAGGAAACCATGGATTAAAGTTTTATAATTACCATTTTTATGAATAAATATATTTTATGTGATAACATGATTTGTGTGATAACATGCCGTATATAAAATATTTGTGTCATATCACATTATTAATGATTAATTGATCATGAATATATTCTGTTATATCAATGATAATTTTGATTGATTTAGAATTAAAAATATTTGATTGGTGATCATTATGACAATAATGAGATAATTTAGAAAATTAAGGTTTATGACCGTAGCTTAATTAATGAGTATTATTAATTTTGAATTTAAATTATTTTATTAATGGTTATTATGTCCCTGTGACTAGATTAATGATCATTATGGAAATAATAAAAGAATTCAGGAAATTATGTTTAGAATTCAAATTAATAATCATTATGAATTTCAAATTCTAGATTAA
>PYAF01001288.1:184756-235439 GCA_007407185.1 Glycine tomentella | reverse complement strand
TTCTAAGCCACTTCCCACGCGTTTCACTTGGGTTCCCACGCTACCCACTTGGGAGGCCAGACAGCATTGGCAATTTTATACATATGGCGCGGGTCGCGCCGTACTCCACGTGGGTCGCGCCGTAGGCCAGAAAACCCTAAAACTTGCATTTTTAAGCATCTTTCAAAGGATTCTAAAGCTTGGTTATATTCCTTAACCCGAAAGACTTAGATTCACGCTTAACCAAACTTAAACATATGCTTACGAATTCGAGCTATTACAGCAAAGGTCTATCTATGGACTTAAGCAAGCATCCAGGTCATGGAACATTAGGTTTGATCAAGTTGTTAAATCTTATGGTTTTGAGAAAAGTCATGATGAGCCATGTGAATATAAAACAATCCAAGGGGAAGCAATATCTTTTTTGGTGCTTTAAGTAGATCATATACTCTGAAAATAATAGGAATACCCACAATAACTAAGAGGGGGGTAAATTGGTAAAAACCTTGGTATTTTAAAAACTAATTTAAATCAGAGTTCAGGATCTTTATCACTTTCAAAACCAAGAAATTTTTTTACTCAATCAAATAACTCAGCCCAAGAAATCAATAGATCAAAACTGAACTTGTTGAACAATGAAAATGAATTAAAGAATCAATGACCAATGAACAAGATGAGTGATAGAGAAATAGAATCAAAGACACACGCAATTTATACTGGTTCACTTCACAACTGAAGCTACACCTAATTTCTTCTAATCAACACTAGATTAGAGTTCCACTATTATAAAATTCTGTTCTTACAAGCTTTTACAAAACCCTCCCCTTTATCAACACTAGATAAAGAATAAAAATCTAAAACCCTATTAGAAATCTAAGGAGAAAGAACCAGAGAACACTACTCTGTTCTTGAGCTAGAGAACCCTTCTCTATAACCAAGCAAGAAGAACCCACTTTACAATAGCCAAAAACAATAAGAATTCAATACCAAATTTACACACAAAGATTAAGGAGAGAGACAACCTGATGATCCAATGAATGTTATGCACATGAATTACCAAATCAGGTTGAGTAGCAAACTAAATCAGAACATGCTTTTCCTTAACCTTGAAAAGAATCTTGCTCAAGAATCATTCAAAGACCCATTAATGTTTTGAATGAAGCAAGAAGTAAAAACACTGAGAAAATCACTTAGGAATTGCTTAGAAGGCTTGTGTATACTCAGAAATACGAAGTGGTCAAGTTGTTAAACAAGTCAAGTCTTCAATCTTATTTATAATAGAATTTGTAACTAACTGTAATCGATTAAACGCGTCTAATAATCGATTAAAATTCTTATGTAATCGATTAAATTATCACTTAATCGATTAAAATGTTAAAGAAGCTTTTTGGGTTTCAGCAACGAGCAAAATAATCGATTATGACAGAAAGTTATGTTTCACAAAATGAACTGTGTAATCGATTACAAATTTTGGTAATCGATTAAATCAGAAAGCAGGCATTTTCCAAGTGAACTATGTAATCGATTACTGATAATGATAATCGATTATCACAGCAATACTTAAAATAATCTTTTAACTATGTAATCGATTACAGTAAGTAAGTAATCGATTAAAACCTTTAACAAAGCAATTTATTTTCAATCAAAGGTCAAATAATCGATGAATCCGATAGGTAATCGATTAATTTGTTCATAAAGGTTTTTCCAAATTGAACGAAGAACAAAATAATCGATTATTTCATTAAGTAATCGATTAAAACAGTAAGAAAAATATTTTTCCAAAAACCTTTTAATCATATTCAAATCTTTACCAAAAAGATAAAACCTTTGATGATTTAATGAAAATCATTTAAGCTTAATAATGAATGAATGAATGCAATGCAAGGATCAATCAGATTGTCTTTCTCTTACACTTGAATCAATTACAAAACTTCAAGGCACTTCAAGCATGTTGAAAGCTCAAAACCATTTCTTGAATCAAAGTCTTCCACTCTTCGTGATGCTCCCCCTATATCCAACATACTCCTCATTGGAAATGACATTGAGGTATTGTTAGACATAAAGACCTGGTTGAACAAGCATTTTGATATGAAGGACCTAGGAGAGACAAATTATATTCTTGGTATTAACTTCTTACAAGACAGGAAGAATAGGTTATTGGCATTGTCCCAGGCCTCCTACATTGACAAGGTCCTTGCCAGATTCAGCATGGAGAATTCTAAGAAGGGCATTTTACCCTTCAGGCATGGGATTCATCTCTCTAAAGAGTACTCTCCTAAGACTCCTGAGCAGAGAGAATGCATGAGTAGGATACCTTATGCTTCGGCTATAGGTAGTCTAATGTATGCTATGTTGGGCACCAGGCCAGACATCTGCCATGCAGTGGAAGTTGTTAGTCAGTACCAATCTAATCCAGGAGAGGAACACTAGATAGCAGTTAAGCATATACTCAAGTATCTTTGGAGAATGAGAAATTATATGTTGGTCTATTCTAGTAGGAGTCTTGAAACCATTGGTTACATAGACTCAGATTTCCAAGGAGACACATTGGTAATCAAGATAGTATCGAAAGAAAACCTTGGTGACCTATTTACAAAGAGTTTGCCTGAACGTGTGTTTGCTGGCATGTTACATCTATGGGTCTAAAGAAGATTTCGAACTTGCTATAGCCTTAGGAGATTGAATTTCTACTTTGTTTATTTTGTGCTCTTTGAGCAAGATCATGAAATGAGGTATTATTCATTTATGGTATGCACATAGAATTTACAAACACCAAGGTCTGGATCATTGAATAGTATATGATCATATGGATACGTTCATGGAAGACATGATCATAGGTTCTTACATTGATGAATGGGTTCACAGCTGTTAAATAAAGTTGGACGCTTTATTTAGGCTGCAATATTTTATGAAATGGTCTTGTCCGAACCATTGTAAAATATTGGTTTGAATTAATGTTCGCATTGAAAGGGTCAATGAGAGATTTGATTAAAGTTGTTTTTCTATCATAAGTATCAAATCTCTAGCTAACCATAGTTATGTGATTGCTCTTAATCTTGAGTTTATTATAAATAGGTAATTGAATAATTTCATTCTTTGATTTACCAATGGGTGAGGTCTGACCAATTGACGACCAATAACTCGATATTTAGGGAGGAAAATTATTTGATTATCGGTATTTATGAGATAAACAACATGAAATTTGTAGGATATGTCCCCTTGATATGTTTCGGTACTTAGACATTATAGACAATGGCCAGTGCATGTAATCCATTACATAAACTAGCAGAGGCAAGGGAATAAATAATTGATTGAGCAATAGAAAACTCATCAATCAATTATCGACATATTACAAAGGGGGGGTGCATATTCGAGTTATATATATTTTATTATTATTGATCTTGGAGTTTAACTTCGGGCTTTTAGTGGAATAGCACCAAATTGTATAATCATTTATTGATTATAAGGAGCCTTGATTAATAATAGATGGTGAATCCCCGTGCTAGCTTGAAACAAAGGGTGGGACATTTTCAGTTGAAGATGAAAAGAGAGTTACATGGTTTTGGGCTTTAAGCTTAAGTTTGTACTCAAGAGCAAGTGGGAGATTGTTGGGAATGCTCTTTATACAAAAGCTATTGGTCTTAAGTATATGGCAAGGGCCCAAGAGACCTAGGTTTAGGTTTCTTAGTCTCCTATATAAATAATCTTTTTTGCTCTAGAAAAACATATAACAGTTGTCGTCATCTTTCTGAAATAGAAAAGTGTCCACACATTTGTCCTCTCCCTCATTCAAGAATAGTACGGAAAATTTGTATTTCGTAATTGATTGAGGAGGCCAAGAAAGGACTCACCAAAGAAAAAGGAGGAGATTGTATTCACGCTTCAAGAGGTAATTATCTCATTTTGATTAGAAAGACAAGGATGATCTTATAACATTTAAACGTACTAGGTCCAATACGCTTCCGTAGATTCTTAGGAATCCTTTAGCCTCCCCTAGATTCCACCACACTAACTCCTCACCGACACCCTCCACCACCACCTCCGCCTCCGCCCTACAATCACTCTCACAACCTTCTTTACCCTCTCACTGCTTGGCACCTTCAATACTACCCCCACGTCACTCCCAATCACATCCTTCTTTCAAATCCAACACAAAAAAGACAAAAAAAAAAAAAAAAAAAAAAAAAAAAAAAAAAAAAAAAAAAAAAAAAAAAAAAAAAAAAAAGAATCAAAGCAAAAACATTAAGATGCAATCAAGACTAGTAAAAGCAACAAGAAGAGTATCTTGTGCATTATCTTCAACCATTCGCTTTACACTAAAATGAGTATTTTGCTCTAGAACTCAGTTAAATCACAGACCCTCAAATTCATTTTAGAACAAAAAATCTTGTCCCGAAGTCCATAGAAAATCTCAAGCATTCAACAAAAATGGGAGTAGGGGTAAGTGGGTTTTGAAAATATGAGTTATGCTAGCTTTGATGGAATTCTATGGCTGGAGGACAAAAACAAATGGAAAAACGTGTTTTATTAATAAATAAAACTTAATAATAATGATGACTAAAATAATAGTGGTTTTTAGTCGCCATTATGTTTAAAACACTTATTTTAAATATGTGAGTTTAGTGGTGCTTAAAATCCGCAAGAAATTAGCATCAATAGTCCATTAATAGATAGATGATGGAAGGCATTATTCGCAAGTTCCTTAAAAATAGAGATGAAATGTGCTAAAATAATTTGTTAGAGGAAAATTTTGCCAAAAAGTTAAATTAATTAAAGTGTGGAGTAAGGATACAATTAATCCTTTTTTGTATTACTACAATCAAGACCTACTAAAAGAAAGAGAAACAATTGCTAGTAAAAGTAACTCAATGTTCAAATGAGTCTCATCAAATATTATCTCCAATTTATCAATTCTTACACTAGATTTCTATTATCATGCAAGTTAGATGAACACTCTCCATTAAATGAAGTAAGAACAATAGTCAGAGATGACCTAAGACGAGTGTAAAGACAAATTTCACAACAAAAATTACATTTTTTAATCAAAATAAGATGTGTCACCCCATGACATAGATAATGACATTCTAACTAGGTTGACACCCCAGTATCTAGCCAAGAAAAACAACACACTTTAAAATATTTTGAACAATATAAAAGCACGGGGAACCAAACCAAACCCATTGCAAACAAAGTTACTTGAACCTGTAACTTGGTAAACCAATCAGGTTCCCTATTATATACAGATGAAAGGAAAGATGGGACATAGTCCCGGCCACCAGCAAAAATCAAGGTCTAAAAGAGGCAAGAGACACAAAAATATTTGCACAAGTATTACCTTTTCTAAAAACGAATTACACGAATGACTAAATCCATAAAAAAGACATCCTAGTTTTCTTTAAGAGAAAAAAGACATCCTAGTAAAGTACTACAATTAAATTAATATATTTAATAATTAAAAATTATTCTAAACAATAAATAATGTTAATCCACAAATAAGTAATAAATAATTGAGTAGGAAATGCATCCACTATTACTTTTTTTTTTCTCCGACAATAAATGCATTATTTGCTCTCTTTTTTCTCTAATCACATCCAATGCATTCATTATTGCTTTATTGTTTATTTCTTTATGTATTTTGACAACAATCTATTATTCTACATACTGAAGGACAATGGTGTTGTAATTAGCAATGTCCCGAGACAGTATCAACATCTGCTTTGATGAAGCTTTCTTCTTCTTGGCAAATGGTTTTACAATGACAATGGGAGAAAAGGCAATAGAAATCGTGGAAAGGAAATGAAAAGATGCAGTCTGTCTAACATCTCACCAGATTTTTTTTGGGTGTCCATTAAGTGACTTTCACAATTTAAAATCCGAGGCATTTACTTTCTTTATTTCTTTGCATTGACTTCAAAAAATATCTAATTTCCTATCTATTTTGTGGGGACAGAATTATTGCATTCTAAAGTCTCAGGACAAAAATAAAATAAAATAAAAACAATTTATTTTTTATCTTTATTTTTATAAAATAAACCTTCATTAGTTCTGTACGTTGACTTTTGTATATGTTCTGATACTTGTGAGTTCTGACTTGTGATACCTTGGAGGATCGAAAGAAATTAAAATGCTTTCAGACTATTTATTTAATTTTCTATTTACTAATTTATTCCACTTTAAATTGTCATTTTGTTAAACAATTTTAAATTGTCATTGAAGACTCAAAATAGTAATAATTAATTCATTCAAATTTAAAGACTTTTAGTTATTTCATCTTGATATAAATCACCAATGGCCAATATTTTATTTCAATTCCAATAAACACCAGTACCATTGCATAACTAAATTGATTTTATCTAAAGTTTTTAGCTAGATAGGGAATGGGCAAGGCTTGCTATTCTATTTTGGTGGTTAAATCTGCAATGTGCGAAATTACGAAATCTTATCTACAAATAATGGTCAATTCTGTTCCTCGTGACAGAAAAAGTTAGTTCTAATGTTCAATGTGTTAACTTAATTACCGGGCTTTATGCCACCCCACATCATAATTATCATAATGTTTTCAATTGATTTATATGTTCTTTGAATTAAAAAATAATAATAGGATAAAATACTATAACTTTAAAAGGTTTGAATCTTATCTAATTACCTAAAAGTCAAACATATAAATAAGTGAAAAATACAAACATAGTGACATATATGGATGATGATTGATAAACAGTGTAAAAAACTTCTATAGCAATAAAAATAAAATAAATAAATACAAAGTCACCCTTTCATCCCAGCTTGAATTTTCAACACCAGATCAAGGACATATATATCTTTTTTAAATAGAAAAGAAAGATTGAAGATTATACAGTAATGTTCTGTTGGGGGACACGTGTATTTGACTATATCTAAACTTGACACAAAATTTTGGAAGCTCAAACTCAGATTTAATTACTTGCGCACTCACGTACGCCAACTTGAGAACTAGTATTATAATTTTTTTTATCGGTTAATATTATTATTTAATTAAAACAGAATAATAAATATTAAAAAAATGAATATCAAAGACTTTTATTTTTTTTTTCATTTTCTAATCCATCATATGAAAGAAATATTATCTAATTGTTTCTTTTCTTCAGAATATTCTTATATATCTCAAATCTCCATTAATTTTAGAGCTCTATATATAACACGAGAGTTTTATTATTACTCTCTCTATTGTATTATAATTTTTATTCTAGATTATTTTTCAGAAAAAAAATAATAATAAATAGATGAGAAAGAATATTAATTTTACTAAATTAAACTTCTAATTAATAATATTTTTTAAAATTTAAGCATTCAGATTTTCTTAAAATGATATACTGTTTAATATTTATTATTTAACCTTCTAATTAATAATTTTAATTTATAATTTAAATAAATAATTCTTTTGTTTTTGTGTAAAAAAAATCAACTATTAGCTATCTTCCTTTTCCTTTCAACTTAATCACCATCACCGCAATTGAAACAATTGAGGCATTTTACTTTCTTCTCATTCAATAGAGGTGTTCACTTGATCGAGTTGGAGTTGGATCCGATTTGGTTAAACTTGTCATTTAATTTGGTCAACATTTTACATGTTGGATTAGATCAGGTTTATGTAATTATTTTAAATCCGACCCAAATCAATCTAATTATAAACAAGTTGATTGAGGTTGGGTTAATCAACTCTAAATATTTTTAAAAATATTTTGTTTTGTAAAAAATAAAAACTTTAGAACAATTATTTATTTTTATCCAAAATTTTGCAAGTATATAATGATTAAATGCATTAAAAAAGATCAAATTGTAATATTATTTGATTAATAAAATTAATAATTTTAATGTTAATACGATATTTTTATTTTAAATAAAAATAAAATATTATATTAACATAGTAAAACAAACAAAATTAAGACAGAATAAAAACAACCATTAAAAAGAAAAATAAACATGAATAGTTTAATTTAATTTAATAATTTAATAATTATATGAATTAAAAAATAATGTGCTTTTCATTTAATTATTAAAAAAGTTTGCGATTTGAGTTGTGTTAAAAAGTTAGAACTTTATTATCCGATCTGTTTACGATAGAATCTCAATTAAATTGAATCATATTTAATCCAAACAGTTAAAAGCTCAACCTAATATTGGATTGAGTTACAACAAAACCAAACCCGTAAACATCCCAACCATACAATTTGTTCCTCTTGTTAGCATGAGGATATTTTGTCAATTTCCCTTTTGACCTTCTCGTCCATTAATATGATCAATTAATCTACAGTTCTTAATATTTATTCTGAAATTTGTCTACTGTGAATTCCACCATCATACATTAAGGAAAAATCTAATCATCCACCTAGAGTGTGGTGGATATATTGGAGTGAAGGGAAGAAAGAGATGTGAGAGAGAGATAATAAAAGATCATTCGTATGTTGGTTTTGAAAAGAAAAGAAAAAACAAAAGTTTTGTAACATTCAGCTATTTGGTTAAAAATATATCGCTGATTTATAATTAGAAAAAATAATCAAATAAACTACTTTAATCAAATAACCAAATAAACTAATCTTCGATGACTACTTTGATCAAATAAGCAAAGAAATTAGTACGTCTTGTATGACATCACGAGTTAGAGTTTGAATTTTTCTTGAAATATGTCTACATTTAATATTTAATATTCAAAGAAGAATATGTGTGGAGGAAAATGTTATACTGAGAAATACTCCAATGGCTCAGAGTATATATATATAGCCACTCTCCGTTTTAATCCTTCTATAATAATGATTCATATTTATTCTCTATGTATCAATCCAGATTAACTATCCTCCCTGTTAATCCTTCTAGCTTTTCACGACGCACATACGATGACGGTTATATGAAAACCGTCTTAGAATATTAGGCGGTGGCAATTTTGTAAATAAAACGATATGTACGAAGACAATTTTCTAATAACCGTCTTAGAAGTGAAGTATTCAAAGACGGTTATATAATAACCGTCTTAAAAGTGAACTATACAAAAACGGTTTTAAAATACCCATCTTTAAAAACCAGCTTTCATATTTTAAATTTTTGGTTCTTTATCTTTCTCTCTCTTCATTCAAATTTCAAATTCAACAAAAAATCGAAGAACTCGCTCACCCCTCCACAGTCCTCCACCTCCCACCTGCCGCTACCTCCACCCGCCATTGCTCCTTCACCGTCCGCGTCGCCCGCCATGGCCCTCGCCTCCCTCGGCAACAACGCCCCCAAAAAATACGACGAGATCGACGCTGCCCCGGAGGAGTGCATTGACGGCATCACCATCAACACCGCCATCGTCAAATACGAGACCGAGAACCGTGTAGATGCTTTACTTCCCTCTCTGTATCTTCCCTGCATCTGGGATAAAAAGGATAATGGCTTTACTTCCTTTATTTTAGTTAGTTTATGTTCACAAATTTAGTTTACTCTTGTTATTGTATTTCTGGTTGTTTATATTTCTGGTTGTTCAGCTTGTAGGTGAATTGTTCCGATTCTCCTAGCCATGTAGATGCTTATTCATATAATTAATGAATTCCATTAATGTTCTAATTCTACATGGCAACGCCTTATTTCTTTTGTCTGCAGGTCATTGCTTCACTTGCTTATTTGGTTTGTCGAATAGATGGTTACGAGCAGTATTGGCTTCGTCTTGTTTGGGGTTTTGGTAGCGAGCTGAGCTTTTACTATATATTTGGTAAATTGCTATGCACTTGAGCAGTAGTCATCAAAATGCTTATAGCAAGTATTGCTGTTACTATTTGTTTTTTGTTGGGTGGTAATGGTGGTAAATTTTGGTATTGTTTAATTTCGTTTATTCGCAGGTGTTTTATCCAGAGATAGGATGATGTTGGCTCTATTGTTGATTTCATTTTGGTTTTGTCAAATGTAGGAGCACTGGTATTTTTTGTGTTGCTTGGCCTATCTGGGTGCTTTATTACTTGTTCTAATCCAAGAATTTGCAGTGATTTGGGTCAGCCTTGTCGAGAAATATGTCTTTGTTGCTGTCGACCTGGGTAATAACTCTGCTTTTAAATATTCACAAGCCTTTCACCCTGTTAAAGCATTGAAGTATACTCATAAATCTTAACAACTTCTTGAATCATCATATTTTTACTTTTTGATTTTTTTTATAAAATACATTTTATGATGCCAGAAACTATGCTTGGATAATTTTCGTTATATTGGAGACTCTATTTTGCACTAAGGAATACTTACGAACTTCAGCTTTCAAAAAACATAAAAATGTAGCTCTTACATTATACATCCTTGAACATGCTAAATATAGATAATGTGTTGTTTCATGTTTTATTCGAATTTTGAATTATATAACCGTAGAAAGTCTGTGATCCACAATGGTAGTGACTAAGGTTGGTATTGTTTTGTTTGTTGTCATTGCAGAGTTTGTGCTTGGGATTTGATTTTTCTGGTACTCTTTGCTGTACTTGGGATTTTTTACAGTGTATTAGTGGCTATAATGATAGGACAGTGGATATGGCAGCGTCATTATCACATACTTGCTAAAAGGATGCTAACAAAGGTATTTTCAAAATGGTATCATCAATAGGCTGCTTCAAGTCAGAGGGAGACCTGGGAAACAGGTTCAGCTTTTAGAGACAGAAATCAGGCAACTAGAAATCAAGTATTGTGCTTTCACCACCATTCAAGTAGGTAAATTAGAAACAAAGATAGAAGTTATCCGACAAACTCCTAGAATGAATCTTTGTTACAATAATTTTCTGCTTAATTATCTCTTGATAAGTTTTATTCGAAATTCTTGTTAAACTAGATGGATTTGAATTTCTTTGTTACAAGTAGTTTTATTTGTTACAATAATTCAAGTATGATAGTTTTCCCTTTCCCTGAATTTTTATATAGCCTAAAAAATAAATGTAGATGGATTTGGCTTCATTCATTCATATGGTTTGGACTTTAATCTTAGTTAATGACCTTAGCACTATTTTCATAAATAAGAAGACTGCAATGTGCAAATACTTTAGCCAACTTCTATAAGTTATGTATATGGTTTAGTCCATTCACCATTAATTTGACCAAACTGCTACTTGCACTAGTAGAAGCAATGGATAGATAGAACAATTACAAAACTGGCAAACATAGGTCTAGTTTCTATGTTATGATTTATGTAGTTATGGTATCTTTTGATTTAATTGCTATTGTTATTTTAGTGACTTGATAATGGTATTACTTGCCTTGCAAGTACGATGTTTGATGATTACACCTTTTGACTTGGATCTATGTTTGATAATGTTATTTTATTATTACCTTTTTCTAATATCCTTCATTTATGTATTGTACTCCAATTAATATTAACATAAAGTGGTGTTTAGTTTGGACATAGTGCTTCATAAGGACTTGAACAACTGAAAACAGCTCCAAGGAGGACAACGAAGATGAAGATGCTGATAAAAGTGAAGATTAAGAAAAAAAGCCTAAGACAAAGATAGTGAAGGAAAAGCTTGGTTTGGTTTTTAGTATTAATACTAATTTGTTAATTGTTTTGATTGGTCCACAGGGAACATGATTTTAGTGTTGCTAAATTTGATAAACGAACAGTAATAATTTGTGACCAGGTATGATTTTTACATTATGACATTTGTATTGAACTGTTTTTTATTTTTAACGTTCAGTATATTTTTCTGCTTGTTATCTAGTGTGAGAAGGAGTATCATGTTGGCTGCTTGCGAGACATTGGGCTATGTTTTGATGACTGCAATCGCATATATGCAGCCCTACAGAATTTCGTTTCTGCTGGAGCAGAAATTATACCAGTTTCCTTGTCTGAACAGTCAGGAAGCATGAGGACAAGGGATTATGTACCTATGGGGCCATGAATGATATCCAGTGGAGAATTTTAAGTGGAAAAAGTCGTTATCCAGAACATTTACCATTGCTTTCACGAGCTGCTGCAATTTTCCCAGTGAGTATTTATGCCTTCTGTAACACCCCGTGTGCACTCGGTATATTAACATCATTATTTATCAGAATAGCGCTTAATCACTTTAATTAAAACATTTGCGGAAGTATAATCGAAAATCATATTTCTTGATTACACTATGTATGGAACATAAAAACATCTCATCACAAGACAACACAAGCCCCTGCTGATCCAGAATAACAAAACCATAGGCAGATAAACAAAACCAATATCTCAACAGATATAGCAGGAGGAAACATCAATACATAAGATAAACTGGTTATGTACAAATACAACATCTGACACTCAAAGTGTCTATACAAAAGAATAGGCATACATCACCTTGATCTCAAAGATCCTTCCTCACACGAGGGCATACATAGCACGAACAAAGCATAATATATGTGCACACACACATATCTTCCCTCTACAGGGGTACAAAACATCATCAAAACACATCTGAGCCACCCAGCTCTCCCTGCTGCCGCACGACCAAGCAGTCACTGTCTCTACTGGGGCCTCCCGCCCTGAGAGCGCTCCTCTCTGCCAGAAGAGTCACCTAAAATAACATAAGCCCCCACACGGGGTGAGATAAACATCTCAGTAAGCTCAGGGTCCTTGGAGGCATCTCCTCCACCCTGGCTCACTTTCCATGACACACGTCATCAAGGCATCACAAACATACTGGCCACCCGGCCCGGCCTCCCGGCCCTCATAACAATACAAGCAAGTCATCTTCCTCTATGTACGGCGGATCTCATCAACGCCAACCTCAGTGTGAGACTGGAACTCACACCCGTGCCATCCCATCGAGAGCTACCCCTTACGCATGGACGCACGTATATGGTACCTCTGAGAATAGATAATCAACCGCGACGGGACACACCTATCTCTTGGTCTTAGGGGATCATCATCACCCATGAGCAAACCAACTAGGAGGAATAGCCGTCTCCTAGGGAGGTCCATATCTATCTAACTGGCCAGAAGATCTAACAACAAGTATCATACATTTCTCAAGCATAAATGCGAGCATACATATCATTATGAGGATGCAACAACCATAAATGAATGCATCATGAATGCAACCATCACTCCCTCAGAGTGTGGTGGAACACAGCAAGTGGAAAATATCCCCAAGGGACCAAGAACTTACCTGGCAAAGCCGAGCTCTGCAGTCATTTCCTTGCTCTGTGGCACCCGCCACCGACACCCTCGATGTCATGCCCTAACGAGGCATACAATCACATATCAAACACCATTCTATCCGTACAAAGCATATATCTCTAGCAAAACATACGGAAAAGCATAAATTGCTGCATAAAATTCTGCAGATTTACACCCACTTGGAAAAATCACAAATCCTTGTGGGAAGCTCCTAAAATCACGAGAATTTAGAGACATCAAGATATATCTCTTATATTTTAAACAAAACTGGTTTCATCAAAAACCATGAACCACAGCCTCTGCAGCAAACCAAAAACCAGAACTGTCACGCACTAAAAATAGTGCTGACAGCAATAGACCACTCAACCAGCCATCTTTCGAAGACAACCCACACCAGGTTACTCGTCAAAATGAGCTGATATTTTACAGACATAAAGTTCACATACCCATATTTCTATATCCACCAAAAAAACTCGATTTGGATCATCCTAGACAGAGTTATGATTTCTGCAAAATAGCCCTCTACAGCAGAAAAATCTGCTAAAACCAGAGTATAACAGCCTGTTATAACTCTGCACCACAATTTCTAAGAGTCTTCAAAAATAGCACGAAAATTCCAGAGTAAACCTAACTCTCTTAGCTTTCAAATGACACCGGTTTTAGACCATTTGGACACCGATAGCTCCTGCTATGGACAAAACACCAGAACTGCCCAAATAGGTGTTCTTGGCTGTCATGAATAAGCATGTATGATTTATGCATGGAACACCATATCAGCTCAAAATCAACTTCTACCCACTCCAAATCATGCTTAAAAACTGTCTCACCCTCTTAAAACTCAACATTCAACAATCTCACTCAAAACCCTAACCCTAACCTCAAGAATCAAGGAGAAATAGGAGGAGATTTCAAACCTTAGAGTTCAATAGACCAAATTGGAGGGTAGACCAGCACTCTATGGCTTCCAATCACGGTTCAGCGGCGCCGAATGACAATGGGCAGATTCAAAACCCACTCTTCTCATCAAATCACTAACACCCAAGGCTCAAAACAACAAAAAAAAACAAAGAAAAGGGCTTTCTTCCTTGCTTGTTTTGTGAATCCAACAACTAAACAAGTGGAAATGGCAAGAAGAGAGCCTGGGAGTGGAGAGAAAATCAGAGGAGAAGAAAAGAGAAGGAGAGAATGGCAGAAAACATGTTCTGCCTCTTTTTAACAAGAAACAGGGGGTGTGTCCAGCAATTACTAACTACACCCGCACCTCCGACAAAAACCAAACTACCCTTACTTTCGTAAATCCGTTTAATTACGCAAATATCACCCAAATTACCTTAATTAAATTTAGTGATATTACACCTTCCAAGCATGTTAATAATTATACTTGAATTTTTTTATGTGGTTGACATTTCATATGTTCATGTTTCATTGGTTCTATCATCTGCTCCTAGCTTACCTTTATGAAACAGTTCTAATTTGTTGAATTATATAAAGAATAGGTCTATTGCAAATGTTGTAATATTAATTATTACTATACTGTAACTTGCTTTCTTGATGAGAAAAATTTTCCTTGTAGTATAGAATGTTGTTTACATTGTGTTTTGCTCAGATGCTTGTCTTAGCCATGACATAAAAAGTAACCCCCTCTATGCCACATTGCTCACAATGGAAAGATAGTTATTTGTTCCATTCACCAGCCAAGTAGTGAAACTTTTAATATATTTGATGATTTGGTATTGGCTCTAAAGGTAAACAACTTGGTCACACAAACAAAAAGAGTTGAATGAAGTTAGTTGAAAATTTTGAGTCACTAAATGAAGTTTTTGGAATAGTTTTTTGCTTATGCAGGGTTACCCTGTCCTTATAGAAGAAATCCTTCAGATCATTTTCTTCTTTGTATCAATTTGGACTTTGACTTGGTTACTTCAGCTGTAGCAACAACACAATTACATTTGGTTTGAATTTTGGAGCCTTTTTATTTCAACTATTTTATTTTAAAATGACAATGCTTCTAAATGTGAATTTCAATATCCTGATTGACAGCTATCTTAATTAAATTCAGCACGGGTAGCGAAAAAAGATGACATTAGAGAGACAGTCATTCGAAGTTATGAAGGTTCAGGGCTAATGATCAATGTGAGAAGAATTCAACAACTGAAACCTAATGTAACAATTCCTTAGTCTACATTTATTGATAGTATAACTTTCTTTTTAAGCAAATTCTACCTTGATTATCTTCAGTCCAAATTACATGATAAGTTAGAATGAAGCATAGGAAAATTTTGTTCTATGTGATACTGTTCTAGGAGATGCAAATGTGTTACAAATTACATCAAAATTTTACCAATTTTTTAATTAGTTCCTTAAACCTTAAATTGGGTCTTTGATTTTTTTTTCAATTAGGTCTCAGTCTAATTGTCGTTATCAAAAATTAATGTAAATATGTAATTAGAGGTACAGACTGAACTGGTGCTTCTAGAATGTATTATATGCATTAGTTGATTAGTGGTTTTAAACTCTTCAATGTGGTGTATTTATTAAATTCATTTGGTAGTATTATAGAAACAATTTCGTAGATGCGTTATAAAAAACAAAAAAAAAAACAAAAAAAAAATAAATAATAAAGAAACAAAGACGGTTGTTCCGAAAACCGTCTTTGTATGTACACATACAAAGACGGTTTTGGAAAAATCGTCTTCTTAACTTATTTTTTAATAAAAAAATTTAAAAATAGGGAAACAAAGACGGTTCTCCAAAAAACCGTCTTTGTATGGTCACCTTCAAAGACGGTTTTGATAGAACCGTCTTCTTATCTTCCTTTGCAAAAAAATTAATAAATAAATAAAGAAACAAAAACGGTTGTTCCGAAAACCGTCTTTGTATGTGCACATACAAAGACAGTTTTGGAAAAACTGTTTTCTTAACTTATTTTTTTTATTTAAAAAAAATTTAAAAATAGAGAAACAAAGACGGTTCTCCAGAAAACTGTCTTTGTATGGTTACCTTCAAAGAAGGTTTTGGTAGAACCGTTTTCTTATCTTTGTTTGCAAAAATAAATAAATAAATAAATAAACAAAGACGGTTGTTCCCAAAACCGTCTTTGTATGTGCATATACAAAGACGGTTTTGGGAACAACAGTCTTTGTTTTTTTTACAAAAAAAAAATTATATATATAAAGACAGTTTTGACAACCGTCGTCGAAATTTTCGACTTACAACGACACCCGCAACAACGACGATTCTAGAACCGTCGTCGTATGGGGTTTAGAACCGTCGTCGTATGTGTCGCCTGTAATAGTGTTTGCTAAGCGCACAAGTCAATAGTGAGTATCTCCTTACTAATAGCATATCTATTATATCGGGTAATTCAAATTGGTGCAACTACTTTACCTCCTAATATCTTTAAAGTTATTTATAAGTTATTACTTATCTATAAGTAATTAATAGCATATCTCTAATATAGACATTATCTTTTATTCAAATTAAATAACAGTTTGTCATTATATGTTATAACAACATATTACTAATAAATAAAAGCTCAAAGTTCATAATCCACTCTATAAATATATGTTGTCTCTAAACTTTTAGTGAGTTGAAATCTATTCATTATTCACTCCAAAGACATCATTGTCAACCCAAGGTGGACACCCCTCAGAGACATCCAATTATTCTCCAATAATTGATTTACTTACTTGAGACAAAATTCAATTTAGTCAATAAATAATTATTTCCAAAATAAAAAAAGATAAAAATTATAATTTTTTTTAAAATATAAGGACTTAAATATAAAATATAAATAGAAAAATCAAAATTATAATTTAACTTAAATAAATCTAACTAAAATGACAGCGAAGAGAGCACCAAGTTTATGAGAGCGATTTGTGTCTCATTTAATTTCAATATCCTATTTTTTATTCACAATTAACAAATAACTGTGACAACTTGAAGAATGCACGGTTTACATAAGTAGTTATTCTAGTAATCGTTGAGCTTTCAGCTAGCAATTCCACTTGGATAAAAACTAGAAAATCAAATCATTCATTACCTAAAAGCTGATAATTAAATTAACATCTGAAAAAAGTGATTCACCGAGCACGACTTTCATTTTATCCATGTTTAGCGCATTTTAAAACGGAACCAAACCATAACTGATTAATCGCTCTCAATTTTCTCCAGACACAAAAAAAAATAATCAAAACCTAAACTAATTAATTAGAACATAAAAGCTAACAAAAAGTCAGTACAGTGAAAAGAAGAAAAAAAAATACAGCCATGTTTTCAAATCTTCATAGAAATGAACAGCCACCAAATCCCAACGTGCACACCACAATCTAGTTTTCTTCATATAAATCAACACACCCTGTACATAACTCGATCCCCAAAACTCAACAACCCCACCAAACCATTCAACCTTAATTTTGCCTCAAACTAACCCCTTTCAAAAAGCTAGCTTCTTCCTTGTCTCATTTAATTTCATTTCCCTTCTCCCAAACATTAATGGCATCATCCCTACCACCGTCATTGCCAACACCACCACCACCATCATTATTATATAAAGAAGACTCACCAGCTACTACCGCTGCCGCCTCTCCAGTCGTCCGTGTACCCATCTCACTTCAACCGGCAAATACCAGGAGCAAGCGCGACTCCAAGTCTAACAAACTCTTCCGAAGGTTCCGATCGGTTTTCCGGTCATTTCCAATCATCATGCCATCATGCAAGATGCCAACAGTGAATATTGGAAACCGTGGCCATGACGTATACATCCATGGCGGCATGAGGATCACCGGAACCCTATTCGGGCACCGGAAAGCAAGGATCAACCTTGCTTTTCAAGAAAACCCTAACTGTCAGCCATTCCTGCTCTTGGAGTTGGCCATCCCCACGGGGAAGCTGCTCCAAGACATGGGAATGGGGCTTAATAGAATAGCGTTGGAGTGCGAAAAGCCCTCCAACAACGAGAAGATTAGGATCATTGATGAACCCATTTGGACTTTGTTTTGCAATGGGAAGAAAATGGGATATGGGGTGAAGAGAGAGGCTACGGATGATGACTTGAACGTGATGCAATTGTTGCATGCAGTATCTGTGGCAATTGGTGTTCTTCCCGATGAGATGTCAGACCCTCATGATGGTGAACTCTCGTACATGAGGGTGTATTTTGAACGTGTGGTTGGGTCCAAAGATTCCGAGACTTATTACATGATGATGCCTGATGGGAACAATAATGGACCTGAGCTCAGTGTGTTCTTCGTGAGGATTTGATCAATGTGTCATGTGAGAAAACGGACAAGGAATTGTTTAGTTTGAATCTTTTGCAAAATGGTTGTATCATGATGAGATACAGTTTAAAATGCGATGCATAATTATATGGTTAGAAGTAGGGGATGCATTGCATGAATATGCTTAAGAATGTTTATATTTTCATATGCGTTAACGTTATAGGAGGTAGTTTTTTCTTTTCTTTTGTTTTTTCCTATTAGGATGGACTGCTAGTTAAAGACTTAAGATAGCTAATTAATTAGAGAAATAAAGGTTTGTGTTATGAATGGAAGGGAACGTGATAGAATGAAAGATGGATGTCCATTTCTTTGTTTATTTGGTAGGAAGCAAATTTGGTTCTTTTTAAATTTCAAGTAATTGAGCACATAGATATGATTCGCGTAATTTACTTCTTTGTATATTATTGGAATGGTGACGCAAAGAATATCTGAGTTTGGAGGTGTTCTTGACTCAATCGATCAATTGTATTAAGTGTGTATTACATGAACGTGTGTTTAGTGAAAATGTCTTCTTCATGTATTTGTCTTAGTCATACAACATATATGGGATCAGATATCTACATCGATTTTGGAAAGAATCAATTTAGATAATGGTTTTCAAAATCAGTTTTATAATCAATGTCAAAAATAATTTACTTTTATTAATGGTCATTTCAACATTGATTCAAAATCAATGTTAAATTTCTTCTAAAACCGGTATTAATGGTCTTTTACGTAGGAGTGTAAATTTTTTTGGCTAAGTCATGTTGGATAGGTGTAGATTTGGGTAAGCATTCATACCATCACCAAACATGGTTTATTAATTCAAAGGAACCCACAAGTTCATGAGGATTGGAAGTAACAAAGATGATTCTCTAAGGAGAAGTGTTGGTGCTAGACAATGGTGAAAATAAAGGCTTTCAACCAGGTAGTGCATCCATTTGGAAGCTAGCAACAACATCACTATCGATATCTTTTCCATGAAAGTGTTTTTTAGAACTATTTATTGCTTGAAGAACAGTTGACATGCACCAGAATTCTTGAAATAGATAGAGATTATAAGATGACCAACCCCTCTCTCTGGGAAGGGAAAAATTAATTTGTTTTCTCTATTTTCTTTTTGCCCACATATTAACCCCAGTAGAGTAGCTAGAATATAGATGATAATTTACCAATTATAATTGGATGAAATATTAGCTCACCAGGGAATATCCTTTAAATTTATAGCATCAACCAAGTGGTTCAAGTTGATGAAAATAACTATTCTAGTATTTGTTCATGCATAGCACGTGCACATCATCGTTTTCAAAAATCACAAATGTCGATTATGGCTGGTATGCAGTGTGGGCACAAAGCTTTCCTTTTCTAGTGACAGAAATCATTTTATTTGTCTGTAGCTTTCATCGTCATGCAAATGCAATATTAATGGATTCCAATGCACTTTTATCACTTGACATTCTGACATACATTTTTTCAGCCTTTGGCTTTTTATATTTCCACCACATGCATATGATATGGAAGAAAGTTAATTAAGTTTTTAATCTCAATTTTTTAGATCTAGATTTTAATTTTAAGTTCTTCAAATTTTTTTATATAATTTTTATTTCCTCATTATTTTTTTTGTCAATAATTTAATTCTTTCTATTTTTTTTACCTATTTTTAATCCCTTTTATATTTTTGTTACTCAAAATCAGTCCTTATTTTTATCAATTTTCAGTCTCTTGTTTATTTTATATTTAGAACTACTTTTGAACAATAAAAATTAATGAGGGATTAAAAATGGACAAAAAGTTTTAGAGGAACTAAAAATGATGATGAAAAATTAATGAAGAACTTAAAATTGCTAAATATATTTTGAGGAATCGAAAGTTATATGAAAAAAGTTGAGAGATTAAAAACTTAATTAACCCAAGAAAGTTTTTGTCATCTCCTATTGAGTTTACTTATTTCTTTCTAATTTTCAATTGAAATATAATTTATACAAACTATAAATTGGCATTTACAACAAGTAGATATGCACTCTACAACCACAGTCTTATAATTTCATTTATATTTTTCTTCTTCTAAAAAGTATATGGTAAGCAAAGTGGAAAAAAAGTGTTCATGACATAAGAATTCTTAATCCAAACATAAAACAAATTAAACTCAAGTCCTGACACTACTACAAAAAAGCGATTCTACGAGACACTGCATCAAGGATGTTTCTGGAAAATCGCTATCTTGAAAAACGCGGTGATATTTTTGTCAATAACACTACTATAGATGGGAGAAACGATGACGGTTCTAGAGCCCAAACGACGACGGTTCTCGAACCGTCTTTGTTGCGGATGTCGTTGTAAGTTGGCACTTTCGACGACGGTTCTCAAAACCGTCTTTGTAAATTTTTTTTTTTTTTTATTTTTTTTTAAATAGATACAAAGACGGTTCTTGCAAAAACCGTCTTTGTTTGTGCACTTTCAAAGACGGTTTTTCAGTAACCGTCTTTGTGTTCCCTTCATTTTAAATTTTTTATTTTAAAATAAATGAAAAGAAGACGGTTTTCGAAAAACCGTCTTCGTAGGCCACCATTCAAAGACGGTTTTTACCAAAAACCGTCTTTGTTTCCCTTTATTTGAAATTTTTTTTATTTTAAATTAAATGAAAAGAAGACGGTTTTCCCAAAACCGTCTTTGTAGGCCACCATTCAAAGACGGTTTTTACGCAAAATCGTCTTTGTTTCCTTTTATTTTAAATTTTTTTATTGTAAAATAAATGAAAAGAAGACGGTTTTCCAAAAACCGTCTTTGTAGGCCACCATTCAAAGACGGTTTTTACCAAAATCGTCTTTGTTTCCCTTTATTTGAATTTTTTTTAATTTTAAATTAAATGAAAAGAAGACTATTTTTCCAAAACCGTCTTTGTAGGCCACCATTCAAAGACGATTTTTACAAAAACAGTCTTTGTTTCCCTGGATTTTAATTTTTTTTTAATTTAAAAGA
This sequence comes from Glycine tomentella, assembly GCA_007407185.1. Lineage (NCBI taxonomy): Eukaryota > Viridiplantae > Streptophyta > Magnoliopsida > Fabales > Fabaceae > Glycine > Glycine tomentella. Next base: position 214,100 of record PYAF01001288.1, on the reverse strand, counting down.
AAGGATAAGAAGACGGTTTTCGTAAAACCGTCTTTGTAGGCCACCATTCAAAGACGGTTTTCACGAAAACCGTCTTTGTTTCCCTATCTTGTTTTTTTTTTTAATGTCTACGGGAATTGAAATTTATTTCTATTATTACTACCAAATAAATTTAAGAAATACACCACATTGTCATAATTTCATTCTATAATAAATAAATAAATAAAAAAACAAATTCAACAGCCTAGAAACACTAATCAACTAATGCATATACAACTCATTCAACATAAACAAAGACTAATGCAACCATATAAGAATAATGAAATCATATATTGCAAAAATGAATTTACAAAAAGTAAAAATTGTATAATTATAAGTGAAATATTGTCAAATTACAAAGTAACATAGAAGATATGCCTTTACTTTTTTTCCACCCATCCAAGTCCTTCAAAAGCAAATTATAGACGAATATATTTCTCTCCAATTGATTTCACTATCTGGCAAGCCGACTCCTACAGCCATGCAAAAAATAAGCATCACCTCAACAGGTGTAGCAGAAAACCAGACTTTTTTTTTCAGATTAATGACAAAGAAGGTGAAAGGAATTGAAAATGGGGAAATATATGTTGCTAGTACCTCTTCTTCACCTAATATATTGTACATGATAGCAGCTGGAGTTTTCAGTGATGGATCACCAAGTGGAAGACCAACAACTGCCGGCAAATGTTTCTCATATTGTGAAGTATAGCAAGATTCAATTGTGTGAGATCTAGGCGCCACTTCATTTAGTAAAATCAATAAAGAAACACAGGCATGGTCACGATCAGGGGATTAACAAACAAATTTACTTGTAAAAAGAACTCAAGACAGCAGTCAAGAAAAAAAAACATTAAGGCATATACAGAGTTGATGAAGAAAAAAGTCAGAACCTATCCATCCTTAGTCAAGAACAATTCAACTGCAAACACACCAGCACCTTCTAAAGAGTTAACAACATTGAAAGCAACTTCAGTGGCAAGCTCCCTAGTCTTCCATTTCGATTTACAAAAGATGTTTCAAAACATAATTCAGAATTAACACTTACTGCAATGGTAAAAATTTTGATGACCCCATCTACTGCTTCGCTAATACTAGTCTCTCCAGCAACAAATTGTACTTTTCCATCTAAATCTTTCGTATGGCCATAGAAATATCTAGCATTCCAAAATCATTACACAACCATCAAGTCTGTTAGTAACATAACAAGCAGCCATCACTAGCTAAGGGTTTGTGAACCTAATGGAAATCTACAAGATGATGATGATGATAATGGTAAAAGTATGTTGATAACTTGGTTGATAATAGGAGTTATGAGCTGTCAGTGTCAGTTTCAGTTCTTTCTCCTTGGTTTATTCTTTCACCAGTCACTAAACATTAAGATACTTCTCTCTGTTTAGTAGCCATCCTTTCTAAAACATTAGGATGAGTCATTAGCATTGCCTTGCCTTCATATTTTGGGCACCATCCATAACAATATTGAAGTTTTATAACCTACTGGCTTGAAGTCAATCCCTTCTTTTTCTGTAATGTCTCTCAGAAGTTTATTTAGAATACAAATTTTATTATGGTCATATAGTTAAGGAATCAATAAATAGACAAGGCCATTGAAGATGGTGTCAACATCCTTTCCATGTCAATTGGGGGAGGTTTGACAGATTACTACAAACACATTATTGGCAATTGGAACTTTTGCAGCCACTGGCCATGAAATACTGGTTTCCAATTCAGTAGGAAATGGTGGGCCTAGTCAAGCAACTTTGTCTAATGTGGTACCATAGCTAACCACTGTGGGTGCAGGAACTATAGACAATGATTTCCCTGCCTATAGCACCCTTGGAAATGGAAAGATATACACCGTGGTGTCAATTTACAATGGCCAACTCCCACCCAACTCTCCACTGCCTTGTAGTTTATGCTGGTAATGCAAGCCACGAATCCTAAAACTTGTGCACCGGAGGTAGTTTGATTGCTGAAAAAGTAGCTGGAAAAATTGTGATATGTGACCGAGGAGGGAATGCTACGGTGGAAAAGGGTTTGGTGGTGAAGAGTGCTGGAGGCATCGGGATGATACTATGAAACAATGAAGACTACGGGGAAGAGCTAGTACCTGACTCCTATCTCCTCCCTACAGCAGCTTTGGGCCTCTTGTCAGCAATGAGTTCAACAAGTATTTTTTCTCATCTTCCAATCCCACACCTAAACTTGGATTTGGTGCCACCCAGTTAGGGGTTCAACCATCCCCAGTGGTGGCAACATTCAACTGAAGAGGGCAAAATGTGCTCACTAGCTAAGGGAGAAACTTTTTGTTTTGCTTAATTAGTCAAACAGAAAATGATTGATCAAGGCTGTTAGTAACATAACAAGTAGCCATCACTAGCTAAGGGTTTGTCAACCTATTGGAAATGTAGAAGATGATGATGATAATGGTAAAAGTTGTACCTCATCTTCAGTTGCTGTGATCCAGGTTGTTCAATATTATTGTGATCAATAGCTGTTTATCCAAGGCTTTACAAGTATTTACTACACACTATAACTATGGTTCTAAATATATGCATGTCCAATGGCTAAGTCTTATTTGTTGGACAGCTAGGACAGAAAACTAGTTGGACTAAATAGCCATGCAGTTTCACTTGATAACAGGAGTTATGAGCTGTCAGTTTCAGTTGTAATCATAATTCAATATAATTGGAGACTAAATAGCCATGCAGAAGTTTACCAGTTTGTTTAATTACTTGACAGCAGAAACAAAACATCGATATGCATGCTATAAACATAGGTTCATGCATCTAAATAACAAAGGTCAAGGTGGAAGTCTAATTGAAGTAAAACAGACTTTCAATTCCAAAGCCAAAGAGATCAAGTTCACCAAAAGAACCTAATGCATGAAATATGAGATGACATGTATATACGAGTAGTCTTTCATAACAAACAATGAATTATCACTAGTTCACTACTTATTGTAGTTTCAGTTATCATTTATGCAAATGAAATGGCAGAAAATTAATGAGGTGAGAACAGGAGTAGTGAGTAGTGACAACACAAACCTTGATTGCAAGGTTTCAGAGGGTCTTCACTCTACACATTGTGACCTGTGAGTCCATAGCACTTCTTTCAGGTTGGTATTTGTAGACATAGCAAGGCACACATAGCAGCAATGGCAAGAGCTTGGTATAGGCCTCCAAATGCAAGGCACAAATAAAAAAGGAGGAGCATCTTTTAGCTAAATCAAACATTTTCTTAATAGTGAAGCTGCAAAGTATAGATAGGAAAGAAACCAAAAAAGCTGTTAGATGTCATTATCAAAGGATTAAAAAGGTGTGGGTAGAAGGGGTGGCCATTGAGAGTTACCTCTGTATCATCCATGACCTTAATCATAGATGATCACTAGCATCCATCTAGAGTTATTAAACAAAGTTTCAAGAGTGAATGAGTATATTCTATATTTTTTTTTTATTCATAAATATTAATTATTTATTTATTAATTTTTATTAAAAGGAGCAGTGATTGAACATACATTTTTTTCTCCTACACTTCTTTATTAGCCATCCAAATAATTTTATATCTATGTTTTCTCATAGCAACATTTTTTGCTTTGCCCTTTTCTTTAAAAATGTGAATATTAGATGTGAGGTTAAATGACAAAATATATAAATGTATGGGTTTTTTTATTCTATTGGATTGGTGAGGGAGTTACATATGCCAGGACGAGCGCTTTAAATGAGTAGAGGACATGTATTTGTGTTTAGGTTACATGGAATTCAGTTATTTTCAGCCATTTCTGTCTTATTAGAAATCAAGCATAAAATTATAATATCAACAGATAGCTATTGCTAATGCCTCCATTTTTATATTCTATTTATTCCCAACCTGATCTTTTGGTAGACATCAATAATCACCAGATCAAAACACTACATTCAATTTGTACTAAAACCTGTCAGGGTTCAGACCCAAATATATCTGGCAGGTACTGTTCAAATTCAAACCACCCATACAGGCACTGTTTTGACCCTTTAAACCTTATCCTAAAGATCATCTTTGACCCTATTCTTCCAACATCAAGACCTTGTTGATTTTATTCCAGCATCAATGTCTGGTAAATTTCATGTCTTACACATAGTTAATTTGTTTTACTTCGACACTGCTCCTGTTTGGGATACTTCAGATACTCTAACCTAACATTTCATTTTTTTCCAACAGTAATCACCCAAGTAACAAATGTCCTTGCCAGTAAAATCTTTTTGGTGATGAAGCAGAAACAGAAAAATTATGAGAAATCAATATTGACACCAAATATTATAAGAAACAAAGCAGAAGATATGGAAGAACCAAATCAAGAAATATTAGCACAGAGAAGATAATTTCTTAAGATGAGATTTTTCCAGCCAAGACAACTCTGAAGTAATATGGCAAACATAACATCATTTTTGAGAAATAGATAAGAAGAGATATGGAAATCAGTCAACAAAATGATAGCCATGTTCATCATGACTGTCAAAACAATTGAGAAAACTTAGGTTTAGAAGCAAGATATAAAGAGTTGTTTTATGAGATGCTGAAAGATGCACAGGCAAAGACAGAATAAAAGGTTTAAATAATAGCAAAATCCACTATTAAAAATAATGCAGACATACATTTTTCTGAAGATTTGCATCACTACTACTATTGTTTGGAGAATTGGGGAATGAGTTATCATCCCCTCGTTCTTTCAAGAGACGGTTTTGCTTCAGAGTTTCATTCATTGCCCGTACAACCCTATAGTGAAGAGATCTTGGGTTATTACAGTCTTTCAAACATCTTGCATATCAGCACACATACAGAACATTAAACAAATAAGACAACAAATAACCATGAAGTTTGGAAATTGGAATAGAAGGATCATTAATGTACTCAGACACAGGTACATATCACAATCACACATTAGTTGCATTACTTATTTAGCTTAAAGCAGAAACCAGACAAAGCAATCAAGTCTCCGCTCAGAACAATATAACAAATTAATTCATTTTGAAGTTAGAATAAAAGCAAAGATTAACTGATCAAGCAATTCAGACCCAATGCATTTTTATTTTACACAAAATATCTATTAAAAATGTAGAAATATACATGGCACAAGGGGTAAGGAATCCTCTTAAAACAAAGAAGAAGAAAAAGGAAAGAATTAAGAAAAATAAATAAAGATGCTCATCCGGCATCCCTTTCATATCAGGTAAAGGAAACCCTTGCTAATAAGCATTTAACTCAATTAGCACTGGCTCACTTCAGTTGGATGCAATGACAATGTCAGAGGTTCAACCTCCATTATCTCCCTCCCCTGTGATATACAAATTATAATATAATAAATGATAGGAGAACCTGAGAGCGTGCTCTTTGAAGTTCTTGTTCAATATGGGGAAGCTTTAATCTACTTGACTCTAGTTGCTGCACATAAGCCTATTCCATACACAGAAACAAAATGCACTGAAATTTAAGTGCAAAACCACTTGGTTATACGTAACAATTTTTATGTGTAAGTCAAATTTCCCAAGATAGGAGGAATTGTTCCGCTTAACATGTTACAGCTCAAGTCTTTGGATTGGAAATTTGGAATAAAAGTATACTTAAAAGAGCATTTTAGAGAAAACATCAAGTCAATGACCAAGTATGCACAAAAAACAAAATTTCAGAAATTAATAACAAACAATGCTTACAGGACAGAGCAAGTGCTTGCATATGTGTGTGACTTCATCCCCTGGAACAATAGCTGCCTGACGTTGCCATTTAACCTTCCAATTTTGCTGCAACCAATTCACATATCAGGTCATTTGATAGCTAGTGATGAAAGCTAGTAAACTAGCATTCTTAAAGTGAGTTTCTTTAATTTATTGATGAAATGAATACAGATGTGTGTTAGTTACTTGAGAACCAGCTTTTGAAGGCAACCACATGGAAGATAAGAAGAGGAGGAAGATAATTCTCTTTGAAAGCAACAAGACAATTTGGAAGATAAGTCTTGTTCAAAGACATGAGGACAAAACAAAACAAAAAACTTACAGTCAACAGCTCATCTCGTCCACAACCTGGTAACACCTGTATTGACACAGATCAACGTAGCAAAATGAAGGAAAGATAAAAAGTAAGAGTTGAGTCAAAGAGCAAGATCGAATGAAAATTCAAAATGCTAACCTGAAACGTTGTTCGCAAAGGCTCCTCAACTACCATGTTGCAAATTCAAAACAAAAAACAAAAATTAATTAAAAAGTGAGAGAGAGAGAGAGAAGAAAAAAACAGAAAAGGTGAGAGACAGAGAGAGAGACCTTGGTCAATGAATGCCTGGAACTGCTTGATGGCATCCTGGGAACCAACCCCCATTTCTTGTTCTTCCTAAACAAACTCTCAACTTCACTTTCCTTTCTTTTCAGTGTTACTTTAAATGTGAAACGCAAAACATCAAACCTTGAAGTAAAAGGAAGAAGAGGAGGAAGAGGTTTAAATATATAATAAGAACCACAACAAGTAGCAGAAAGAAGAAAACACCATAAATTAAGATTCAACAAAGGCGGGCCTATCTCCAAGTTCTTCCCACCTACAAATTCCACCCTCTCTTTTTAATTTCTTTTTCTCCTAATTATATTAAAATTCAGTTATTAACCTCCAATGTTTTTTTCATTTTTCTTTTATTATTATCATATAGGAATAAATTGAAAATAGAAAAACAAAAATGGAAGCTTCACAGTTCAAAATCTGATGAGAAATTGAAAGTTGCAATACCAAGCACTTTTCAAACAGTAAATAAAAGACACTTGTTTTTTGAGAAATTATTGTTAGATTATTTATTAGTTAGTTACTATTACAATTATTGAAAAGTCATTGCACCGTTGATTTTCAGGGACCCACTGCCTTGATATGTTTTCAGCTGTCAAATTTTAGATTTCATTTTTTTTTTGTTTCAGAGTATTTTGTGTGTATGAGAGAACATGGAACAAGACTTTAAGTTAATAATGAACAACTCCAATAGAAGATCATATCTTAATATCTTAATTACTTTTTTTTTAACAAGATCAAATCTTAAGTATCTATTATTATAGAATTATAGAATATAATAAAATAGAACCCATATTTTAAGAATAATATTTTATTATTTTTATACTAGGAAATATATATTTTTAAAAGCTATGACATTAATTGTTTTTGACTTTATATATTAACTTTCAAAATCTTAACTATTTATACTCTAAATTAATATTTTTTAATTTTCATTCTTAGATAATTCAACTCTCTGCAAGTATTACTTTTTACAGTTATATTTAAAATTTAAAAGCATGCGTTGGCTACTTGGTCAGTAAAGAACAAGTGATTGTATGATCAATCCCCACCAACCAAATTGAGTGACTAGTTAGAATCATGCACTATTGTCAAATTAACAACACCAAATAAAAAAGTGGTGAAAAAAAAAGGGGTGGTTATAGTACGCATGCACCTAAAAAGGGGTGGTTATAATACTGGAAACTGATACATAAGAAAACAAACAGTACAGTTTTAAGAACAAGATCCTTAGTTCCTCACCCCAGAGGTTGCATTTTTAATTTTGAAAGGCTAAATTACAATTTTGGTACCCTATTTTTCAGAAATTCAATTTTAGTCCCTCTATGTTGTTTAGCAATTTTAGTCCCCCCCATTTTCAAAAATTGGCAATTTTAGTCCTGCCATTAAATTCCTAGCATTGACCATTAAGATTCCTAAAGGCAAACCAATATGCTACAACAAGGAAAAAATCAATTAAAAAAATACCCAATCTGCTATAATCTCATCATGATTCAGATTTGATTACAATCTGGTTCTGAAGCACATTTTATAACAATAATATCAAATCAAGTAATTACTCATGACAGGATATGAAATCTCAAATATGTTTCTAGCTTCTGTTCAAAAGCTGCTAAAAATGTTAAATTCCTAAAGGCAGAGTTGGTCATAAAAAGGAAACCGATTGTGCTAAATACTTGAACTGCTATAATCTAATGAGTATTTAGATTTGATTATAATCTGATTCTGGTGCAGATTTTATAACAAAATAATATCAAATTAAGTAATTACAAATGACAGGATCAATTTTACCAGCTTTTGAACAAATTTCGGATGGTAGAAACATATTAATATTTCATATCCACCACACTATGATATTGGACCAGAAATGGAAACCAGAAACAATGAAATAAACTCTCAAACCAAAAACCAGAAACATAGCATACAGATTCCAGTATACAGTGTACCAAATTCTGAAACCAGAAAAAAAATTATAAGTAGATAAAACTATAAAAATGCCATTCGTAATTGTATGTAAGTAAAGTTTGAGCAGCCATGATTTGTGAAGATTAGGAGTTTGTTTTAGTGTGAGCATATTGTTCCTTCAAGGGGTTGCCTTAACAGACATGAAGAGAAATTGACCAGCTTTAATCCAATAAATAGTGCTTTCTCTTTCTTATTTTTCCTTTGTTTAGGATCTTTAATCTTCCAAGGCTTCAATTTTTTTAAAATATGACCAACATTGGTTCGAATGTATATAGAACAAATTTCTTTTTTGGTACTTCTTACTACTAGATAATGCTCATTGTGAAACAGCCCTTCCTATCTGATAGAAAAGGATCACAAGTATTTGTGCAATCAATCAGTGTAAACTGTAAGCCTATAAAATTTTAACATTATCATCAACAGGTGTATTTTACATATTAAAGAGAACTTTATCCAAATACCTGTAGTGTCAATCTTGTGGGAAATTCCAACAGTAGTCAATGACTTGAAATGAGTTTAGCAACCTCCTCATACTTCTGATTCTGAACCAGTGGGAAAACTGTACACTTAATAGGAGCTACAAGTGAAGGGAAGCGAAATACATTTAGTTCTTCATCCCCAGCTTTGCTTGGCCTCGTGTAGAATGTGTGCTCAAAGAGGCAATAAATTATCAGTCCAATTTCAAATGATGGCTCAATCACAGACGGTGTAAAAACTCGCTGGTGCTCTTTCTTTATCTCCTTTTGAATGGTCAGCATATTCTTCTTAATGGTCACATTTTTCCCAAGTGTACACACTTGAAACTCCACCTCCCCTTTTGACTCCAGAGCAGCCTTCATATCCAAAGCTTCTTTCTCAGGCATTGCCTGCAGAGAAGATTCTGTGTGTAAAGTAATGCAATCAGCTCTTGACAAAGACTCATGGTACTACTAAACACACACACAAATAAAATAACACCACGAATTACCTCAAGTGATTCAACCACCATCCTCTGGTCCCCCTTGAATGCCAGACCCAGCTCTTTCTTTATTGGAGTTATAACCAATTTCTGAAACAATGTGAAAAACAAGTCAATCAATGTTGTCCAAAGATTTTTTTAGAGTTGTGCTTGAGCATGAAGTTGAAGGGAACGGATGAGTCATGTATATTCATAAACAAATCCACACCGTCAGCATTAAACAATACCTCCACTTCCTTAGGTTCTGCAAATTTTTCATGAGCCATTAGTGGAACACCACTTTTATCCTGCGACATGAAATACAGGCATTATGAGAATGCATAAATTCTAACATTGTATAAGTCTAGAATTTCTTTACTTATTTTAATGCTATATTATACAATATACATTTCCTATATAGGTATAGTCATTCCTCAACTCCAATGTAAGTTATGTAAGATACAATTTAAGTAAAATTTTAATTGAGTCAAATCAAATGTGAGTTAGACTCCAAATTTAGAGATGGACAAGTGACAAAGAAACAAGTGCAAGGGGGGTTTAATGACAAAGAAAAACTTCATTTTTTGTAAAGGCTAATAGTTGTGCACATGCCTTATATTTTCCGCTTGATTTAATTGAAAAGAATTACATTTTCTGCTCAAAACTAAAATGGCAAGGATGATGGTAAGCTGAGATAGTACTATCTTCAAGGAGGTAAATGTATTTTAGACTATAACATCATCAATTGAATTATAGCAACAAATAGTATTCAGAGCAAGTTTCCTGAGTAATGATGCAAGGAAAACATTGTAAATTACAGTAACCCAACCAAACAAACAATTTATCAAAGATACAACAAAGAAGCCATTATTTAGAGTTAAACAAAGTGGTTACCGAGTGAGCATGCAAATCATATATAGATCAATCGACAATGCCAACACACTCAATCCAACCATAGGAGCACTCAATCTCGACATCCCAATAGTCAGCAGCATAGTGGGCCATTTCATTGGCAAGATGTTGCCTAAACCTCAATCGCTCCTTGTCTATACCAAGACGCATCAAGAAAAGATACACTCTCCTAATGAAATAACCAAGTGTCTCATTGTTGACAATTCCCTGACCAAAACACAAAAGCACAAAACAGAACCATCATGACAAGTTCAAACTCAAAACAGAACCAACCTTGGAAACAGCATCACAAAGACGAATCCTCTTGGCAGACTGACCCGACATCTGCTCCTCCCTCGGGAACATGAAGAACTCCAAGTTAGCAACCTCAGGGTACTTTGGATGAGACTTATCTTGAGGGTCAACAAAGTGCTCAATCTCTGCCAACGTGAACTCTCTCACTCTAAGAGGCCCTTGCCATGGAGATATCTAAACACGAAAACACAAACCAGATCAAACCCAATTCATTCCATTCACTATCAATATAAAGATTTTTAGACTTTCAATGGACACACGGACAACTTTGACAGCAACACTGGATGGACGGACACCCCAAGATAGAAGGCTTTGAGTGTGAGAGAGAGGTCGTCACAAGGTGAGACAGAGACAAAGAGAGAGGGAGTGACAATGGGGTGAAAGAGAAGGCTAGCTAGGGCACAACGTTTTTGAATTTGAAAAAGTTTTTTAATTGAAATTACAAATAAAACAAAGACGGTTACCCAAAAACCGTCTTTGTATGAGGCAAAAACTACGATGGTCGGTCTTTGAAAGACCGTCTTCTTTATGATCCTTCGACGACGGTTTCTTGATAGCCGTCCTTGTAAACTTCCATTTAATTGCAAAAATGCCACCGCCTCACATACTAAGACGGTTATGAAACAACCGTCGTCGCTTCTGTGTCGTTAAAGGGCCTTTTTGTAGTAGTGTAATCACAATTTTGTAAAGACGGTTCTTGCAAAACCATTTTTAAAACATCTTTTCAAAGACGGTTTTTGTCAAAGCAGTCCTTGAAATTAGATGCTCAAAGTCGGCTTTACAAAATAACGGTCGTGGGCCTTCTTTTTTCATTTACACTCGCGCCCGTTCCTCTTTTCTCGTGTCACATATATACCTAGATCGTGCCTCTTCCTCTCCTCTCGTGTTCAAATGCCTAGGTCGTGCCACTCAAACTCGAGGCTCGCCGGAATCTCGCCAGAGAACTGGTTGAAGGAAAGGTTTATCAACTGAAGCTGAGAGAGTTTCGCAATGGAGCAATAAATCTCATTGAAGAAAGTGTTCGACGAGAGGTCAAGGGTTTGGACACTGAGAGGGAGTTCACTGGGGATGTTGCTGGAGATATGATTCTGCTCAACATTGAGAATCTGAAGGCCAGTGAACTTTGTGATCTCCTCCAAAAGGTTGCCTTAAAACAAATTCCAATCATCGATTTCTTCGGATTCGGACTAGGGTTTTCACCTCTCATGAAGAGCTAGGGTTCGTTCGTTTGCACTAATGGAAGAGGAGAAGAAGGTGTGCGCATCGGAGTCGATGTGCACCTTCTCTTTCCTACTGTCCGCTACTAATCCCCCTCCCTCCCCCCTTTTCTTCTTCTTTATAAAAAAAACAATTTTTTCTATACCATCTTGTTCTTGTTTTGAGAACTGATTTTTTTTTACTGGGTCGTTGATATTGGCACCAAGATTTCCCTTTTCCTTCATAGAAAGAGATCTTGCCCATGCTCCCGTGTGTGCACATTCTTCAAATTCATCACCTTTCGCAACCTCTATCGTTCCCCTTTCCTTCTTTGTCTCTGACCTCATATCCCTTCCCACTGATACATACTTTGATGTCAATGAAAATTCTAACAATGGTGGAATCATAATTATCCATGGCACCATCATCACCAAGTCTATCGTCAACATTGGAAAACATTGAGACTCGATGCACTACTAGAAATATTAGTTTCAACATCGCTATGTTAATATCGGTTATTTAAAAAATCGATGTTAATGAAAACGCAATGACAAATTTGTAAATAATAGGTTGTCGTTAACATCGGTTTTTAATAAAACCGATGTTAACATAGATTAGTTAGCATTGATTTTAAGGAAAACCAATATTAACTAGTCACTGTTAACATCGATTTTATTAAAACATATGTTAATAAGGTGTTGTTAACATCGATTTTATGCAAACCGATGTAAATGAGGTGCTGTTAACATCGATTTTATGCAAACCGATGTTAATGATTTCCTGTTAACATTAAAAGAGAATAGTTAACATCGATTTTTATTTAAAAACTATAAAAAGCGATATTGACTATCTCGTGAATAACATCGGTTTTAAAATTAAAATCGATGTTGTTGGTGTTTTATAAAAGATGCAAACCGGTGCCCAAATTAAATACTCTAGCCTTCACTCAGAAACCTCTCTCTCACACTCTCTGAAACTGCTTTGGATCTTCCTACTACTCTCGCGATCTTCCTGCTATGCCTCTCGCTATCTCTCACTCGCACGTTTTTGTCTCTCGCTCTCTCTCACTCACGTTTTTGTCTATCACATTGAACAAAGCTTACCTCGCAACTTCAAATCTTGGTGTTTGGCCTATCTTGATCCAAGGTTAGTAGATGTTCTATTACGGCAACTAAAGCTTTGTCTATGTTAAAGTTGTTGCATTACCATTTTAATGTAATGTATGGGTTGAATGTGATTTCTCTGTTCTTGCCCACTAATTGTTTGATAAAATGCCTAATCCGTGTATGTCATATGACATGAATGATTTTCTTTTGATAAGCGTGCTTTGGTTGCGTATATTATATTTTCATTTGAATGGCTAATCAAGATTGGAGGGAAGAACGCGAAGAACGATTTGTTTAATTTGAATGGTTTCGTAACCTTCGATTTTCGTGAGTAGAATTATGCTCTATGGCTGTGACTACGATTGGAACCTCGTCCTCTTTCCCTTCATTTTTGGACTCTTCGAATGTTAATTTTAATATATGGATGAATATTTGATTCAACATGTTCATTTGTTTTGGATGAAGGTTTTAATTTTGCATAAAAAAAGAAATGCTGAACATTACCGCCAATTTCTTCCCCTTACGAAGTTACCACCACTATATTGTTGAATAATGAATTAATACCATACTTTAGCAAGTAAAGCACGCGTAAGCATGTAAATATCCTAGCTCCAAGTATACTTTTAAAATTACTCATATTCACAGTTGATAATATTGCCTCTTTTCTCATAATTTAATTTTTAAACGTCATATTAAATTGAGCGTTATTTGGTTACTTGATAATGGACATGTGTGCCCAACATGCATCGTATCACCTCTTTTATTTTTTTAATAGACTACACAAGTATTGGTAATTTTGCTCGAGGCAAGTAGGTGACTATGCATTGTATGACCTTTGTTAATTGGCATAAGTTTTTGCAACTTTTAATATGTACGTAGGAATTTCCTCTACTCAACTATGTGCATATCTGATTGTGAGTGACCTTGATAATAACTGGACTAGAACACAAACAATTATATTGACAATCAACATGTAGTATGGTTGGCAAAAAATCATTTCCTCTTAAATATGTGCTCAGAGATTATATTTCTGAATCTGTATATATATGAAGATCGATCCCTTACATAGATCTCGACTTTTCGTGAGATTAGTTTGATCTGGTTTTACTCTTTCTACGCCTCCTAACAAAAGGGAATCATACTAGTTTAAGTTGAAATATTCGGTACTCACAATGAGTCAGTTTATTTGAATTTAATTGTTTAAATAAATATATTTTAATAAAATATATAATTTTTTGTTTATTTAGTGTCTTTAAATTGCTTTTACTTAAAAAAATTAATTTTTTGTTTATTTTAACAAATAAATCTTATCTGTTTAAAAAAAAACGCTAATATATATGAAAAACACTTATTTTAAAGTTGTTGTTTTTTAGTTTAAAAAGCGCTTAATTTTGGAGAATTACTAGTTTAAAAAGGCTGCTTTCATTCCATTCCAACCTCCAAGGATACCTTAAAAATTACTCATGTAAATGAATTTCCGTTTCATTTTTTTTTACTATTATTTACTTAAATATACCATTTTTATATATAAAAAAATGGTATGGGCTTCCGTCACCAAACTATTCAACAATATTTTAATCATAATTAATTAATTATAGAAAATACATTTGTGAATACAACATTGAATAAGTTTTTTTAAGGATTTTTTCTCTAAAATGTAACATATAGTAATCTAAGCTTATATATTTAAACAAAAATAAAAGCTTATGTATATTCCTACATTGGTCCCTGGCTTCAATTTTTCTATGTTCATCTTTTCAATTTTATACCTACTAATTACACTAAATAACACTTGAAATGTATATTCTTGCTAGATTTCGTGTTGTTGAACAAAAATATGTAACCAGTTTTTTGGGTATGAATAAGGTGGGATGCTCTAACAAGTAACATTATCCCTTTCAACATTATAACTATAATAAAAAATACAATTAGAAAAATTATAAATAAAAAATGTTGTTTTTATTTTATTTTATTTACATATTGCCTTGACTAAGGAATGGTCAGACGCGTTTGGTCACTCCTGTACATTTTTTATTGGTGCTTCTATTCATCTACCCAATTCAATTAATTAGAATAAGCTCGTGTTAAGGGCCTTTGTATCACATAAAATAATAGGGCAGCTTGTTAGCGCTCTTAAGCACACCAATAAATATTGAAATAAATATTATTATGGATCTAAAAAAAAACACATCATTATTAAAATTAGGGAGTCTTAATAATATTTTATTTAAATTGTGTGTGTCGTCTTTGAATATAACATGTTGAATGTTGAACATCATTTGTAGGTAGTTGTCCTTTTTCTCTTTGCATCGTCATCACGAGATTCATTGTTGAAGATTATCAGTGACCATCACCACAGGTACTTTACAAATGTCTTTTATAATTTTTTTAGGTTCTATACATCTACGCGTGCTTTTGTAAGTTGTTTTATGTTATTAATGACTATTGATTTATATATACAATTCATATTCATTATGAATGAACCTTAGTTTTCCGTTTGAGATTCAATACAACGATTCTTTCAAACAATTTGGATTAATCATTGTATTGATTCTTGAATTATCTGTTTGGACAGTTTGGGAAAAGTTATTTTTTTGTAGTAGATTCATATGTATAGATTGAGTTTGTTTTCTTAAATTCGATGAAATTTCTGTACAATGCATTTCACTTTGTTCTCCAGGTGCATACTTGACTGTGGTGGAACTCATGTCATCACTTTCATGTCGTGTACTTGGAGACCAAAGTGAAATGCTGTCGAAATTTCATCAAATTTTAGAAAAGACGCTTAACCTTTATGTATGAATCTTCTATAAAAATATGTCTTCCTGAATGGGATAGGGCCAGACCTTGAATGAAAAACGTGAGATTTTCATGCATGAAATAACTTTGTGAGTATCACAGAGTTATTAATTAGATGGATCGAAGTTTGAAGAATGCAAGTCGCATGAGCACTAAGTATGAGGAAGGCGTTGAACATTTCTTAGAATTTGCCTCCAAAAGAAGTCAACCGAATGAGGATGAAAAATATTTATGTCCTTGTATAAATTGTTTGAATGGGAGACGCCAAGCACTAGAAAGACATACGAGAAAATCTTCTATGTGATGGGATTAAGAAAAATTATACGACATGTATATGGCATGGTGAATTGAGAGACAATCAGAGGGGGTCCCAAACTGAATCGTTTGATGTAGACATGGATGATTGATTAGAAGATATGACTCGTGATCTTGAACAAGAGTCTTTTCAGCAAACACATGCCCCTATGTATGATACATTGGAAAGTGATTCAAAGAAGCCATTGTATCTGGGGTGCAAGAAGTCTTTGACGCTGTTGTCAGCAATATTATGTATGGTTAGTGTCAAGGCCAGATATGGATGGAGTGACAAAAGCTTCAGTTCACTGCTTCAGGTAGTTCAGGATATGTATAATAACCATGGCTAAAAAAAATTATTAATAAAATAATATTATTTTCACTGTAGCATGGCGCTCCGAGCGTGGCACTGTAGCTGAAGGCTATTTTTCACGATTTTTGACGCCATCAGCGCCAGAGTGGCGCCAGGAGTTCCACAGATGCTGGAAATTGGCATCAGGAGCGCCAAAGTGGCGCCAAGGGCACCAGATACACTGGATTTTGGCGCCATCAGCGCCACAGATGCTGGAAACTGGTGCCAGATGCACTGGATTTTGGCGCCATCAGTGCCAGAGTGGTGCGATTGGCGTGGCATGTCGGTCAGGACCAGTATAAAAGGCCATTCATGCGTTTTTGAAGGCCAAAACACTATTCATCTTCTTCCCTGACTCAGGCAGCCATTTCTAAGCTATGAAAACTTCATACCTTCATCATAATCCATCTAAACACCTCCTAATCACCTATAATATTGATTAGAACCACTTAAGAGCCAAATTTCAGCCTAGCTTTTGAGAGAAACCCCATTCCTTGAGTTTCTTCAGAGAGCCAAGTTCTTGAGAGGAAAAGAAGGCGGTTCAAGGACGCCAGAGTTAGGAGAAGGGATTCTCCAGCCTTCCTCGGCAGGTTTGAGGTAAGAAACTCAAGCTTTCACCGTTTAATTTGTGTAATGGGTAATAGGGTGAATAGTGACTCATTTGATATAGGGCTGGAATAAGGCTTAGGTTCTTTAGAAAAGTATAGTCAGGAGGTTGTTCTGAGAGATATGGAACCTTGAAACTGGATTTGTGATGAAATTTGAGTGTGAGTTGAGTTTGGCTTTGGGAGGAGGAATAGTGAGTGAATGGAAGGTACTATGATCTATCTGAGCTTAAGTACCTTTACAAGAGTTGTTCATAAGGCCAAATGAACGGTGAAAACATGTGGTTATATCTGTTTTGGCTAAGTTGAACAACTATTGATTTTGATATTAGTGGACCTTTGAATTGGTTGGTACAGAGTCTTAAAGAGACTCTAAAGCCTTAGTTAGACTGAGGTAGACCACTGAGGGTCGATGAAATTGCCTAGTAAAAGCTAGGTTATGATAAACCTTAAGTTAGAAGACAAAGAGATTGATGTAGAAAGGAAGAGTGTTTCCTTTCATATGAACAGTTGAAAATCGTTACTGATGATTGATTTCATGCCTAATGTAGGGCATGAGATTCAGACTGCTGGTGGTGGTCACCACGAGGCTAGGAGAGCTGGTTCTGAGCTGAGATTAGGTAAGCTCATCGTTCTTGGGAAATGTTTCCCCTGCTTGTGTTTCACTACACCAAAGACGGGTGATGGTTTGGTATATCTTGCATGTTGATGTTGTATATTGCTGTGATATTGAGACATGTATGAGATGTTGAGGAAAATGCCATGATGGCATGTTAGCAATTGATGCTAGATAGACACTGTAATAGTGTCATGCGGTGTATTGATTATGTGATGGATGTAATGATAATGATGTGTAATGTGATTGCATGAGAATTCTCTGGCCAGTAGAATAGGGAACTATGGACCCCTTGGGAATGTGCTCTTAGTTGGATGATCTTCCTTGGGACAATCCATAGGCGTCCATGTAAATCCTGAGAGAATGTGCCCTTCATTGGATGACCTTTCTCAGGTATTGGGCGGGAAAAGTCCTGAGGGAATGTGCCTTTAATTAGATGATCTTCCTCAGGCATGGATAGGGAGAGTCCTGAGTAAATGTACCTTTCAGTAGATGATCTTACTCAGGTACTCAAGAAGAAGTCTCGAGAGAATGTGCCCTTGGGTGAATGATCTCTCTCAGGCAGTGTGTGTATTGATTGTTTATGGTTTACTAGGATGCGATGTGCATGCAGCTTGTTCATGTGAGCCGCGAAGGCTGACAGTATGAGTGGTGATTATTTGAGATTATTCCTGTTATGTTGTATATATATCTATATGCTTGGAAGTGAACCAGGGGGAGGGAAACCTCCAAGAACCCTGAGTTTACTGAGATGATTATCTCACCCCTGTTTGGGGCTCATGTTGCAGGAAATGATACAGAAGTTGCAGAGAGATCCCAAGGCAAAAGGCCTGAGCTGGGATAGTGTGGTGGAGAACTCTAGGCTTAGACGACTGAACTTGTTGGCTCACATTTTGTTTACTTTGCTTGTATTTTGGTACCCTAAGGGGATATTTGTATAGTTTTGAGAAAAGTGTACCTTGTAAATGTCAGAGATTCACCATATATGTATATAATGTGTATTTATCTTTATTCAGGCTTCCTTTATTATTTATTACTATGCTTGCTGCGTTACTCTGATATGATAATAATGCTAATACACCGGGTGCACACGGGGTGTTACAATATGCTTCCAGATGAAAACACGTTGCCAAAAAGTTACTATTAGGCGAAAAAGATATTGTGTTCGATGGGTATGGAGTATCAGAAAATTCATGCCTGCCCTAATGGTTGCATATTGTACAGAAATGGATTTGAAGAAATGCATAAATGCCCCAGGTGTGGGGTATCACAGTACAAAGTGAATGACGGTGATGACTGTAGTAGTGATGAAAGCACAAAGAAAGGCCCCCTAACAAAGGTTTTGTTGTATCTTATGATCATTCCAAGGTTATGGAAGTCAAGAGTATGAAAGTGCGCTGATACTGTTAATTGGTGAGCAGGTTCTTGAGCGGGTTAAAAACATAAATATTACATTTGGAAAGACCTAAAAGAAGTTGACAAGTAAAACATGCATATGGAAGAAGAGGTCCATATTGTTTGATCTTCCATACTGGTTTGATCTAGATATTTGACATTATATCGATGTTATGCATGTAGAGAAAAATGTGCGTGACAGTGTCATCGGCACGCTTCTTAAGATTCAAGGCAAGACAAAGCATGGTTTGAATACTCATGAAGATCTTACTGAGATGGGTATACATGAGCAGTTACATCCAAGGTCTGATGGTATGAAAATATACTTGCCTCCAGCATGTCACACTTTGTAAAGAAAAGAGAAGATAAGTTTCTGTCAGTGTCTGTGCTGTGTCAAAGTGCCACAGAGATACTCTTCAAATATTAAGAGTCTTGTGCAGGTGAAAGATCTAAAACTAGTTGTGTTAAAGTCTCATGATTGCCACGTCTTGATGCAACAACTGCTAGTCGTGCCAATTCAAGACATTTTGCCTAACAAAGTGAGGAGTGCTACAACTCGTTTGTGCTTTTTTCTTCAATGCCATTTGTAGCAAAGTCGTGGAGCCTCTAAAGTTAAATGATTTGGAAGAAGAGGTTGCAATTATGTTGTGTCAGTTGGAGATGTATTTTCCTCCATTTTTCGACATCATGGTTCACTTAATTGCTTGGTCAGGGAAAATAAATTGTGTGGTCCCGTTTATTTACAGTGGATGTACCCGGTCGAGTGATACATGAAGATCTTAAAACACTAGTAGAAAATATAATTTTAACATCGCTACGTTAACATCGGTTTTTTTTAAAACCGATGTTAACAAACACGCGATAGCATTTTTGTAAATAAAGTGACTTTGTTAACATCGGTTTTCACAAAAACTGATGTTAACATGAATACGTTAACATCGGTTTTTACAAAAAACCGATGTTAACAAATTTATACAAACTTATGTTAACATCGGTTTTATGAAAACCGATGTTATTTCGATGAATGTTGCTATTTTAATGAAGGTTAACATTGGTTTTTTATGAATGTTAAATAACTGATGTTGTTCTATGTGAAATTCAAAAACTCCTCAACTTTCTGTTTTAAAACTCTCGACTCCTCAACTTCCTCTTCCACTTCTTCCTTTATCGCCAAAACCCTATTCCCCTCTTTCACTAGCTAACACACATGTGTGCGCACCATAAACGTCCTGAACATGACGAAGAAGCCCATGGTGGCGAGGACGGTGGCCATAATCCGCTCGAGGAACATGCGAATGAGAGAGAGAGGCGTTCCTGCTATAACAAGATCTTCGAGTTCAACTATACCATTCGCGGCCAGCCCTGCCACATGATCTTCACCTCCGCCACCGGCCACCTCATGGCACTTTTGCAACTCGGCCAATCTCTTCTGCGCCCTCGTGCATAAATTCGTCCCCAAGGTCCGCTTCCAAGAGCGTTACTTCTCTATATCTTTGTTATCTCTGTGTTTAATTTTAATTTTTAATTGTGATTTGTTTGTGCTTTGAACCCTAGGACAAGAAGGATATCAAGAGGATGCTGGAGGAGGAAGCCAGGAAGTGCGCTACAGTGTAGTGAAGGAGCTTCATGGATGTGGCTTTAGATTAGCTACGATTGGGTTGTAGGTGAAGGACGAAGGTGAGCCAGGCTAATAGAACTATTTAGGCTTGGGATTAGGTTCACGTATATGAATTTTTATTCATACCACCCAATCAAGAATAACATGGTTTGGTAGGATTCTCCGTGCTAAGTCATTAAACTATTTTGGTTGTTACTTGTTACATGTGTCAGCAGTTAATGTATTTCTCTTTTTGAGCTTTAGCGGTGACTTTTGTCATGGACTACTGCAAAGAGAGAATAAAGAGTGGGTGCCAAAAGATTTTGGAAGGAATAAATTCAATGTCTTTGGTAAATTTAGATGACCAGCAAGTCCATTCCATAGTGATGATGAGAGAAATAGCACGTGCGGTTGTTGACGATCCAGATAGAAAGGTACTACTAAGATAGACAAGTAATACTATTTATTTTATTGTATGAAGTAATACTATTTTTTTAATTGAATGAAGTAATTGATTAAGATTTCTTGATCTTATAATTACATAAGTTATATTTGATGTCACACAAACAAAGTATGTTGGATTTAATATTTCTATTTTTTTTAATTTTTCATTTTATGGATTTGGGTTATTTTGTTGATGATAATGTGGGTTGTAGCTGTTGATGCGCCTGGAGGATTTCTGTTGGAGTGGAGATATGTTTTCTGGGACATATTTATTCCCAGGCTAGGACTAATGAGAAGCACTAGAGGTTGTTGCATCTTATATCGAGGTTGGTTTATTAACTTTGGTTGTATTTGTTCATGTATTTAATAAGGAAGTTTGTATGTAGCATATTTAACTATTGAGGTTGGTTCATACATAGCATATTTCTTCTTGCATGGTAAATCTGAGTCAGACAGTTGTGCTAGAAGTTCAATGAAGAAAAAGTTGTGGCAGGATGAACTAGCAGTTGATTAACTTCAAAATTGTGGTATTTGTTCATGTATTCAATGAGTAAGTGTATATATTTAATTAGCTATAACTTCAAAATTGTGAATAAGGTTTTTTGTTGTTGGTGCTACTCATATGTCAATGTTTTTTGCTGCTGCATTGGTGCCCGTTCAGAATAGTTACTATTTATGTTATGCCCTAGAAGTGGCAGCCCATCTGACAAGTAATTGGGTGTGAAAAGAACATGATGGATCTTTAGCTGATTTTGATTGAGTTTCATTTATATAAATCCAATAATCTATGTTAGTCGTACTTTTATAGGAATGGCCTTACATTTTGTAGCAAGATGAACATTGTCTGAATTTGGGATTCTTGGGATAGAATAAACAAGTGGTTAGGTTCAATAATCAAATAACAAAATGCCTTCTTTTTCCCTGTATTGGTTTGATCACTTGGATGAGAATGAGGTTTGTAGATACACTATAGTCCTTGCCACCGATTCTTATATTTCTTTTGCAGGTTTGTCATTCATGAATCTCCTATAGTCTATATCTCACCACACCACCATTGAATCTTTTCTGAATTCAATGGCTTGGCTTACTACTTAAGCATATGATAATGGCCTATAGAAAGCTTGTTTTTGTATGGACCAATTTGACCAAGCTTATTTCTGAATCTTTTCTTTGAGTTTGCTTGTTTATCTTCTAATTCTTATTGCCTACCACAATATCTGAGAAATAGCTATGTTCTACAAATTCATGAATATTGCAAACTAAATATGTAGGTACTATTGAAGCTCAAGTGCATCGTAAACGTCAGCTGAAGCTCCTAAATCATGGAGAAATATATGAAATGAATTGTCCTCACCTTTCAATTAGAATTCTTATGGTTCCTGGGATTGATTGGGTTAGCAATGTGGAGGTAATCAACTACTGTCTTTGGTTTTTATCTTATTTCTCTATTACTTAGTCCACTACAAAAAAAATAGTGCCTTTCTGGCGGTTTAGTTTTGGCAGTCTCAATAAGCCGCCACAAATGTTACAATTTTTTAAAAAAGCTAACCATCAATTACGCATTTCAAAATTTTAAGTATAATATATAATTTTTTAACAAACTGCAACATACTGTACAATGTATTATTTTAAAAAAATTGCAATGTCGTGACCCACACTTTGGCACCCACACTCCAGCACCTACACTGTAACTCTCATTTAGGGTTCATTGGAAGCATTCTTCTTCTTTCTCCACCTTCTCTCTAACGATCTCAGGTTCAATTTTCCGATTTGGAAGCACTCATGGCTTGTTAGTGGTAAAGAATCTTTTGTTGAGAATTATTTATCCCAGGTCCCTTAGAATGTCTTCGTTGGAAACTCTGTTTCTGTTTGATGCTTTTGTTTCTTAGATTGAACTTAAAATTATTTATCTCAGGTTCATTGGAAACACTGTTTCTGTTTCTAAGATTCATTCATTCAGTAAGCTTCTATTTCCATAAAGAAAATGAATCACCTCCTTCTTTCCTCACCGCTTTCAACATTCATTATTATTATTATTATTATTATTATTATTATTATTATCTATTTCCATAATAATTACATACTGTATTATTTTAATTTTGTCTTCCTTGCTTGTAACAATTTTTGGGATGTGTAATTTTCTTCTTCTTTCTGTTTTGCCAAACAGTGAGAGTTATGAATGGGACATACGAGGAAGAATCGATTTAACAGTGCCACACGTATACACATTTTATCTATCTACTTGCTTTAGACTCAACAACAGTACTAGTAGCTTCAGTTAGTTGCTTGAAGCATGAGTTAGCTGCACTATATATCTTGTGTATGAAGTTTGGAAGCTTATAATTCCTTGGTAGCAAGGTTGTTAAAATCGAGATTTTACCTAGGATCGGGAGGGGGATGAAAGATCGTAAATCGAGGATCGAGATCCTACATCAATACCTAAAATTCTTATATATAATCTATATGCATAGAAACTCAATAAATAAAGAAACAAACTTAGATTCATATATAAATTCATAAGTTTTTTTAGAAGTTTTTTTAATCTATTATTTTCATCTTTATTTTCAAATTATCAATAATTAAAAATAACTTTGTATAAGTTGTATGAAAATATAAATTATTTATTATAAATCTAAAATAATTTATATTTAAAAATATTTATTTATTATAAATTTTAATTATACCATAATTTACATATAAAAATATTTATTATATATTTTAATTATATCTAACCTAACCTAAGCGTTGCTAAGTCTAACAGCAGATGCTTCCAGAGACTCTGAACAGAGCAGTGAACGGCTTCATGTACTGCACCTCCCTCCCTCATGCTCATCCACCCTCAAGACCTTTCTCCCTTTCTTCGCTCCTTCTCTCACAGGCCCATTTCTAGAACTACCTTCTCTCTCTATCCTCTCCTTTTGAAGCCCTCCAAATGGCTCCACGTAGAGCCCAAATCCAGGACTTGCCATGCCCTCGTTGCCGCTTTGTCTGTAGAGGTTCAAGTGCCCGAAACTTTCGATGACACGGAGGAGGACTTCTAGGGTTTCTGGCGTTGTTCCTTTCTGGGTATTCCCTGTTTAAAGAGCTGGTTCTGCCATCGTGTTCCGCAACCTCGACGTCGACGACTTTTGCCACCCTCTTGATCAACAGGTGGGCCCAATTTCACCTTGTTCCCTTTTTTTTCTTGAACTTGGATCGCAGCGCTGAAGTGGGATCAGTGGGGATCGGTGGGAATCGGAGATCCCACAATTTTACAATCAAACTCGCGATCCTATAGCGATTTCGCTCACCAACGATCTTAGCACCGATCTGGATCGCCCAATGCCGCAAAGATAGTAAAATCGTACAATTTTACTGTTGATTTCAAGGGGAGCTGCTTGAAGCATAAGCAAACATTGGTTCAAGGTTCAAGTTTTAGCTTTCAACATGCCTTGACGGATTGAAGAACATCTTGTGATTAAATGTAAAAGGAGGAAGTGTTTCTGGTGATCTAAATACATTGCATTCATATCATTCATCAAGTCAATTAGTTATTGTTAGATTGTTTAAAGTTTTGAAATAAATCAAGAGTTTTTGGAAAAATAACATTTCATACTGGATTAATCGATTATATCATGAAAAGAATCGATTATTTTGTTCTTGGGCTTTATGGAAAACTGTTTAAGAATAAAGTAATCGATTACATATCGAAATAATCGATTATTTTACCTTAGATCACTTATAAACAACTTTAATGAACGGTTTAATCGATTACCAATTGAAGTAATCGATTACATAGTTTAAAACATTTTATGTTGTTTCCTGGTTTAATCGATTACCAATTGAAGTAATCGATTACAAAGTTCAAACAATTTTTTGCTGCTTCCTGGTTTAATCGATTACCAATTGAAGTAATAGATTACACAATTCAAATCAATTTATGCAAGTTCCTGGTTTAATCGATTACCAAAGTTTATAATCGATTACTAGTCGGAATAATCAATTATTTTGTTCGTTGCTCATACCTAGAAATTTGTTGAATAGTTTAATCGATTACAGGGGCGTATGTAATCGATTACATGAGCAAAATAATCGATTACAGGAGTGCATTTAATCAATTACTGATGGTTAAAAAGTTTGTTATAAATAGAACCTTTGCTCAGCTGTTTCAATAACTTGATCAATTCGCATTCTGAGCATTCTAAAGCCTTCTAAACATTCTTTTAGTGATTCTCTGGGTTCATAGAGTTCTTGCTTTTCACAAAAACATTCATGGGTTGTTAAGTGTTTCTAAAAGCAAGAAGTTATTTTTTCAAAGCTTAAGGGAAGTGATGTTCTAAGTTTGTATTCATTATTCAACCTGGTGTAGTCATTCATATGCATATCATTCATTGGATCATCAGGTGACTTCTTTCCTTAAACTTTGAGGTTGTATGTCTTTTGTGAATTCTGTATTTGATTGACTATTGTAATTGGGTTTCTTGCTTGTAATCTAGAGATAGAGTTTCTCTAGGGGTTAAACTGAGTAGTGTTCTCATTGGGTTATCTCTAAGAATCTAATAGAGTTTTAGATTTCTGAACTTTATCTAGGGTTGATAAAGAGAGACTTTGTAATAACTTGTAAGAACTGAAAATTGCAATAGTGGAACTCCATTCTAGTGTTGAGTGGACGAAAACTGGATGTAGCTTCATAGTGTTTGAAGTGAACCAGTATAAATCTTTGTGTGTTGTTTATTTTCTCCATATTGGTTATATTTTGTTATTCTTGATTGTGTGTTTTTTTTTGTTATCAACAAAGTTCTTGAGCTATTGCATACCTTGGATTGAGCATTAAATTGAATAAAGGTTCTTGGTTTCAAAAGTGATAAAAGATCCAAAGGGAAAAACTCTGATTCTGTTCAAGAAAAAGTTTTAAATTACCAAGCCTAACCAATTCACCCCCCCTCTTGGTTAAGTGTGAAGTGTTCCCATATTCTACAATTGGCATCAAGAGCTAGGTCTTAAAAGTTACTCAATATCACTTTCTTTCAAAAATGAATACTTCACAAATAACCTTCAAGGAAGGTGCCTCCTTAAACTGACTTCCTTTGTTTGAGGGGGAGAATTTCAGTTTTTGGAAAAATCGAATGAAGATCTTTATTCAATCCAATGATCCAAGAGCATGGAATGCAATAGAAAAGGGTCCTAGGGTGCCCATCAAAGTGGTTGATAATAACATGATTCCCAAGGAGTGGGATGAGATGAATGATGATGAAAAGAGGATTGTTCAGTATGATTTTAAAGTTAAGAACATGATAACTTCTGTTCTTTCTTCTGATGAATTCTTTAGAACCGTTAGATGTACAAGTGCCAAAGAGATGTGGGAAATGCTAGAGATCACTCATGAAGGGACTGAAGAAGTGAGGAGATCAAGAAAACACTCATTGATACATGAATATGAGATGTTCAAGATGAATCAAAATGAAAGCATCTCTCAACTCCAAACAAGATTCACACACATAGTGAATCATCTCTTGGGACTTGGGAAAACTTTTGATGTTGAGGAATTGAACATCAAACTCTTGAAGTGCCTCACAAGAGCATGGCAACCAAAAGTGACAACTATCAAAGAATCTAAAGATCTATCACAAATGACCATGGCTGCTCTTTTTGGTAAGTTACTTGAGTATGAACTAGAATTATCTCAACTAACCTTTGGTGAAGATGCAGAAAGAAAAGGCAAAGGAATTGCACTAAAGGCTGTAGCACCTAAGGTGGAAAAAGAAGAAAACTCAAGTGATGAGGAAGATGAAGAAAGCATGAACTTGATTGTGAAAAAGTTCAGCAAGTTTCTAAAGAAGAATAAGGGCAAAAGATTTACAAGAAATAACAAGAACAATTCCAACAACAACACTAGCAACACCAAGAAGATTGACAACAACTTCACATGCTTCAAATGTGGCAAACCTGGATAAAATCAGAATGTTCAATCTACTTGAAGAAACAACAAAATGACAGCAAAGGCGAGAGGGAAGCAAAGCCAAGAAGAGCCTACATTGCTTGGGAGGTCAATGAATCTTCAACTTCCGAATCCTCCACTGAATTAGAAGAAGCCAACATGTGCCTCACCTCAATTGTTAATGAAGAGAATGATGATCTCTTGGATGAAGATGATGAGGTAACCTCTGAACTTGATCAAGCTATTTTTGCTTTTCAAGAGATGCATAAAGAGGCTAAAAAGCTTGCTAAATCCAACAATAAGCTCAAGAAAAACATTGAAGATCATCTTGCAAAAATTGTGGAATTGCAAACTGAAGTTTGTAACTGGAAGGAAGAAAATGAGAAACTTACTTCAAGCTACAAATTAAGTGGTTGTGTTTGTGCTTCTTCCTCTACAACTAGTGACAAATATGATATGTTGCAAAAAAATTTTGATGAGTATAGATTGAATCAAGAAGAAAAATATATGCAGATTGTTTCAAAGAACAATGAGCTGATTGATATCTTGGAAAAACTCAACAAAGGAAAAAGTGATTTGAATGATATGTTAAGTGCTCAAAAACAGTATGGTGACACATCTGGATTAGGGTACAAAAGAAGCTTTAAAAGTGTTCAAAAAACAACATTTGTACCTCCAAAATAGAAGAAGAAAAAGAAACCAAGTTTCAATCAAAAGAGGTTCTTTAGAAACTCATATAAAGCTATTGTTTGTCACAATTGTATGGAAAGAAGACATACATCTTACCAATGCTCTGCGAGAAGATTTTATGTTCCAAATAGTGAGTGTATTTTGGTAGAAAAGAAAAAGCAAGCAACTAACCCCTTTGGATCCAAACTCAAATGGGTACCTTCTCCTATGAAGTGATTTGTTCTTTTTGTAGTTATGTCTTAAAGCAAGTTCTTCCTTATGGTATCTTGATAGTGGCTGCTCAAGACATATGACAGGTAACAAGTCCTTGCTCAAAAATCTTACAATTAAAGATGGGGGCTATGTTACTTATGGAGACAACAACAAAGGGAAAATTATAGGTGAAGGAAGCATTGGTGACAGCTTGAATACAAAAATCAGTAATATACTCTATGTTGAAGGCTTGAAGCATAATCTACGAAGTATAAGCCAATTATGTGATAAAGGATATAAAATTTCCTTTAATCAAGATTGCTGCATAATTTGTGATGGTAAAAGTGGAGAGGTAATCCACAAGAGGAAAGGTAACATTTATTTGCTTTCCATTGATCATGCATTATTCTACAAGACCACATGTTTAGTGAGTAAGTTAGATGAAACATGACTGTGGCATAGGAGAGCTAGCCACATTAACATGCACCATATGGATAAACTCATTAAAAAGGACTTAGTTATTGGTCTACCAAAACTCAAATTTGAAAAGGACAAACTATGTGATGCATGTCAAAAGGGGAAACAAACCAAAATCTCTTTTCAAAGTAAAAACATTGTTTCCACCTCAAGACCACTTGAACTACTGCACATTGATTTGTTTGGTCCTTCTAGAACCATGAGTTTAGGTGGTAATGACTATGGACTTGTTATTGTTGATGACTACTCTAGATTTACTTGAACTTTGTTTTTGAAATCCAAGAGTGATGCTTTCCATTCTTTTAGAAAATTAGTCAAACTTGTTCAAAATGAAAAAGGATGTAAAATTATCTCAATTAGAAGTGATCATGGTGGAGAATTCCAAAATGAACATTTTGAAAAATTCTGTGAGGAAAATGGAATTAACCACAACTTTTCAGCTCCAAGAACACCTCAACAAAATGGTGTTGTGGAGAGGAAAAACATATCACTTGAAGAAGGTGCAAGAACACTTCTAAATGAGACAAATTTACCAAAGTATTTTTGGGCTGATGCAGTAAGTACTGTTTGTTACACTTTAAATAGATTACTCATAAGACCCATCTTGAAGAAAACACCTTATGAGTTGTACAAAGGAAGAAAGCCCAATATTTCTCATTTAAGAACTTTTGGCTGCAAGTGTTTTGTTTTGAACAATGGAAAAGAATCACTAGGAAAATTTGATGCAAAGGCTGATGAAGCCATATTTCTTGGATATTCATTGCAAAGTAAAGCATATAGAGTTTTCAACAAAAGAACCATGTGCATAGAAGAATCTGTCCATGTAATTTGTGACGAATCTAACCCCTCAAAAGAGGAAAAAGATTGTGATGAAGATGCAGGTCAATTAGAGCAAAATGTTCAGCTTGAGAAATTGTCTATCAATGAGAAGAATGAATCTAGTGCTGAAGAAGGTTCATCAACACCCATCCAAAGGCCTAAAGAGTTGAGCACTACAAGAGACCTCTCACTAGACAACATCATTGGTGAAGTATCAAAGGGAGTCTCTACTAGATCCTCTCTTAGAAATTTATGTTGTGACATGGCTTTTGTATCTCAAATTGAACCTAAAGATATTAACCATGCCTTGAAAGATGAACATTGGATGCATGCCATGCATGATGAACTAAGTCAATTCAAAAGGAATGAAGTTTGGGAACTTGTTCCTAGACCTTCATCAATTAAGCCTATTGGTACT
>PYAF01001288.1:150224-184656 GCA_007407185.1 Glycine tomentella | reverse complement strand
TCATAGTAAGAAACAAGGCTAGATTGGTTGCTAAAGGTTACAACCAAGAGGAAGGCATTGACTATGAGGAAACTTATGCTCCAGTTGCAAGATTGGAAGCAATTAGGCTATTACTTGCATATGCATGCTTAATGGATTTCAAACTTTATCAAATGGATGTCAAAAGTGCTTTTTTAAATGGTTACATAGAGGAGGACATATATGTAGAACAACCTCCAGGATTTTCTGATTTTAAACATCCTAATCATGTTTTTAAACTTAAAAAGGCCCTCTATGATCTAAAATAAGCTCCAAGATCATGGTATGAAAGATTGAGTAAGTTCCTACTTGATCAATCTTTTGTAAGGGAAAATGTTGATAAAACCTTGTTTATCAAAAGGCACAAGGATGATATCTTATTGGTTCAAATATATGTTGATGACATTATTTTTGGTTCAACTAATCAAAAGCTCTGTAAAGAATTTTCTGCAGCTATGTAAAATGAGTTTGAGATGTCTGTGATGGGAGAGTTAACATTCTTTCTAGGACTTCAAGTTAAAAAAATGAAGAATGGAACTTTCCTCAATCAATTAAAGTATTGCCTTGAAGTATTAAGAAGTTTAAGATGGAGAAAAGCAAAGATGCTACAACTCATGGCAACTTCAACATACCTTGATTCAGATGAAAAAGGGAAGAAGGTGGATGAATCCAAATGTAGAGGAATGATTGGCTCTTTACTTTACTTGACAGCTAGTAGATCGGATATCACGCTAAGTGTTTGCTTGTGTGCAAGATATCAAGCAAATTCAAAAGAGTCTCACCTTACAGCAGTCAAAAGGATCATCAAATACCTCAAGGCAACACCCAAAGTTGGGCTTTGGTATCCTAAAGGTGCACAAGTAAATATTATTGGATATTCTTATTATGATTTTGCAGGATGTAAACTTGATAGGAAAAGCACAAGTGGAACTTGTCATCTCCTTGGAAGCTCACTCATTTCATGGCATTGTAAGAAACAAGCTTGTGTGGCTTTGTCAACTGTTGAAGCTGAATATATCCTAGCTGGGAGTTGTTGTGCACAAAGCCTATGGCTCAAGCAACAATTGCAAGATTATGGAGTTGATCTTAAGGAGATACCACTACTTTGTGACAACACAAGTGCAATAAACATTTCAAAGAATCATGTCATGCACTCAAGGACCAAGCACATTGAAATTAGACATCATTTCATAAGAGATCATGTGCAGAAAGGTAACATCAAGGTTGAGTTCATTGATACCTATAATCAACTTGCTGATATATTCACTAAACCCTTGCCAAAGGATAGATTTTATGCACTTAGAAACATGCTAGGCATTCATGATGAAAGTAATATATACTAGCTTGTTTAATGTATGATTCTCATGACAAATTAAAGCCTCAATGCCACATTTATCATTGAATGATTGAAAATTCGTATCAAGTTGTAAAAATTCTCTGTTTTTGATAAATTTACTGCAATAATCGATTAAACCACGGGTTAATCGATTAAAATCATTAAAAATCACATTCAGTGTGTAAGTTATGCTCAAGTAATCGATTACATTGACTAGGTAATCGATTATTCTTCATATTTCAAAAATTGTCTTCTCCTAGAATAATCGGTTACACAACGGGATAATCGATTACTTTGATCAAAATCTATTTTATAACTATGTGTCTCACTGGAATAATCGATTACTGCAAGCTTGTAATCGATTACACTTAAGCTTAGAAATATTGGTCTTCCTGAAATAATCGATTACCACTCATGATAATCGATTAAATAAGCTTTGATACATGTCTGGATTGCTATCTTAACCAATATAATCGATTACAACTCATTTTCAACCTCTGGAAACCTTCAAAGTAATCGATTACCTTACGGAATAATCGATTACATGGTGTAAAATTTGTTATTAGATTGTCTTAAATAATCGATTATTTAAGCTATTATTTGAATTCTGACAGTTTTTCTGGGTTTTGTAATTGCCCTATCCAGTGAATTAAGCATCTAAATCATCATTAACTGGCATTAACTGTCTCTAACAGCTATATTTTTGAATAATCTGAACGTTGGTGAGTGATTCTTGTCTATAAATAGTGACTTTGTGTCAATCTATAACCTTGCACCAACCTTGTCTTCTCTTGCTCTAATTTCTGTCTAAGCCTCTGTGTTTTCAACCTTTTGTCTGTGTCCTTATTTCCTATTAAACATGTCTACACCCAAACATGCTAGGACTAGGAAACGTAAGGTAGGAGAGTCATCCTCCAACCCACAACCTCAACCACCTCCAGATAGATTGAGCCTTTGGTTCAATAAAGAATTTGATAAATGCATTACCTTCAATTCAATGCTACCAAACCCATTAGTTCACCCGAATACCTGAGCCTTGACTGGTTTACCAAGGAAGGTTTCACATTTCCTTCATTCTTAGAAGAACAAGGTCTTAGGAAATTTGTTGAGATGAAGGTTACTTACTACCCTGACTTGGTTAAGGTATTTTATACCTGTGCCAAGGCATCTATGAGTGGCAACCTTAAGTACACTGTTAAGGGTGTTGAAATGGAAATTACTCCTGAATTATGGGAGTCAATTGCTGGGGTAGAGTGTCTAGGGGAGAGAAAGTTTGAAGAAACCCCCAATGGTTACAATAAAATAGGCATTTATAGGGAAATGCTAACAGACCCAAACATGCCTATTAGGAATAGGTTGAGTATTGGTCCAATGGCACCAGAAAACAGGTTGATTCACTATCTCATTACCTATATTCTGACCCCAAGGGCAACAAACCATGCCCAAGCCACTGATGAAGACATACAATTAATGTATGGTATAACAAACTTCATTCAGATGAACTGGGTCATTATCTTTCAAGAGATAATGTTAAAAGCAAAAAGGCTTGTCAACTATCCTTTCCCATACCCCATTCTAGTCTCTAGATTCATTGATCATTTCCAGATTGATGTTTCTAATGAAATGGTGGACAACATCAACTCTTCAAACAGCCTCATCCAAGAGAAGCACTTGACAAAGCTTGGATTGATGAAGACACCTAATGGCTAGGTGACGGCTAGGCACCAACAGCAAGTGCCTCCTGCTCCTACTCCTGCTGCTGAAGATGAAGGCTAGCAAGTGCCTGATTCTGAGGAAGAAGAAGAAGAGGACTCTCAACAGCCTCTTCACACAAAATTTGAATCCCTCATGCTAGCCAAGCTGGATGGGCTGATTCAAATGCATCATGATTTCAGGGCTAAAACTCAAGGCTCTTTTAGAGAAATCAATACCAGGCTAGATGACATTGATGCACATCTTAGGATGGATGATTCAGAAGACTTTTAAGTCTTAGTGTTATTTTCTTATTGTACTTTGTTTTTTTTTTATTTTCTTAAGCTTTATTATGTAATCTTTTCTTCAATATCAATGCAATATTATGTTTCTATTTACTTAAATCTGTTGTGCCTTGCATTTTTTGACTTTAAAAAGCCAAACAGGGGAAAAGAAATTGATTTTAGCACTGCTCTGTATACACCTCTGTTTGTCCCTGTTTTTCGTGCAAGTTTTTGGCTAAAAATTCGTCTGATTGGTTTGTGAAATTTAGGGGGAGAAAACTGTTCAAATTGATTGCATTAAGTAAATATGTCATATGAATGAATGCTAAGTTAATCACAGATGCTTTTAACACTTGTTCTTGCAAAGGAATTGAATTTTTCAGGTTTGAAAAAGCTTGAACACATGCTATGGTGGTTCCTCAAAATTAAACTCAAAGACCCACTGCAAATCAATTAAATATTTGGCATGTTTAAAGCAAAAAAGGGGGAGATTGTTGATTTCAGGGGGACCTGCTTGAAGCATAAGCAAACATTGGTTCAAGGTTCAAGTTTTAGCTTTCAACATGCCTTGAAGGATTGAAGAACATCTTGTGATTAAATGTAAAAGGAGGAAGTGTGTCTGGTGATCCAAATACATTGCATTCATATCATTCATCAAGTCAATTAGGTATGGATAGATTGTTTAAAGTTTTGAAATAAATCAAGAGTTTAATCGATTACCAATGGAAGTAATCGATTACAAAGTTCAAACCATTTTTTGCTGCTTCCTGGTTTAATCGATTACCAATTGAAGTAATCGATTACACAGTTCAAACCATTTTTTGCTGTTTCCTGGTTTAATCGATTACCAATTGAAGTAATCGATTACACAATTCAAATCAATTTATGCAAGTTCCTGGTTTAATCGATTACCAAAGTTTGTAATCGATTACATAGTGTTTTCATATTTAAGCAACTGTCTGGTTTAATCGATTACTAGTCGGAATAATCAATTATTTTGTTTGTTGCTTGATTGAGTGCTTTTAGTTGAGTATTTTTTCTATCCTTCTTAGTTTATTTGACCTCTCTTGGACCTTTATTTTCCTATTCTAATTCAGTTTTTGGCCTAGGCAAGTAAGTGGGCTTAATTGCTAATTGTTGCGTATTTTCGGATTTTTGCTCACTTGATCTATCTGACTTGTGCAGGACCTATAGGGTGCTACCCTGGAAAGATAACGAAAAGATCTACAAGTTTGCTAGAAATAGCCAGAGGCCAATTCTATCATTTAGAGGGTCATTTTAAGCTTCGAAGTTAGCACGTCTGCACTTGTAATTTTGGGCTGCGAATTTGACTTTCATGGTTGTAAATAGCAAATAATTAGATTGTTGGGTTTATTTATGGCCCATTTTATTTTCAGAACTCAGTCACTACATATATTAGTGACTTTAGTGAAACTTGGACATCACACTTTACAATTCAATAAACAAGTTTTACATTTCTTTTCTTTAGTTTTTAGAATCAAAAGCTTGTTCTTCATTTTCTCTCATTTGTTCTTCATTGTGCTTCATCTTCTTCATTTCCATTTTGCTATTCTTCCATTTTTTCTACACTCATTTCATGGGGCTTTCCTTGGTGATCATCATGGAAGGCTAAATCACCAATCAATCCAAGGATCTAACTCAAGCAAGAGAAGAATTGGAGTTCTGGTTCGGTATTTTGAATTCTACTTGAATATTCACCTTCTTCTTCAATTTCTACTATGTTTTTATGATTATGAATGCATTTAGGATTGAAAGTGAATTGGGATTATGGATTCATGTCTTAATTTCAAATGATAATCACAAGATTAATTGAATGATATTTCAGTCAGGGTTGTGGTTTCAATCAATTTAAGAGTATAATCGATTGAATTGCTTCTATTGAGATTGAATGAATGTTCATGTTAGAATCAATTTATGGGAATGATGATGATTCAATTAGCTTGGGTTAGTGAATTGGATTGATGCTTTCTAATCTGTTTTACTTTACTCCTTGATAATCTTGTTAATTTTTGCATTCTTCTTTAATTTTAGTTTGTGTTCTTGCATGTTTTACTTCACGCATACCAACTGTTTGACAAAATCCTCCCTTATTATTACCAATGATTTGAAGCTAGAACCATATTGATCGTGTCTCTGCGTCGACCTAGGTTAGCTCTGTGCTACAGAATTAGCTTAGTAAAATTGTTTTTGATGCGTCTCGACAAAGCAATATCATTGCCCATACCTAGAAATTTGTTGAATAGTTTAATCGATTATAGGAGCGTATGTAATCGATTACATGAGCAAAATAATCGATTACAGAAGCGCATTTAATCGATTACTGACGGTTAGAAAGTTTGTTATGCTGGGTCTCCGACTTGCTTAGTGGTGTATCAATAACATGTGGATAGATTTTGTAAATATCATGCTGGGTCTCCGACTTGCTTGATTTCATGGATTTACCACAAATATAAAATATTTTCTAAAAATAGATAAAAAAATACTCAAATAAATGATCACTCAATTCTCCTTTTTCTCAAAAAATTACATTTTACTTGAGATCGCTTCAAGGTCCAATGCCTTAAGCGATTCTCACCGCTTTTTTTTTTTCTTCAAGTTTAATGTCGTTTCAAGGTCCAACGCCTTAATGACTCTTTTTCACGCAATTAAAATAAATCTTTCAAAAAAAGGATAAAATCAATCCAACACACAAGCTTTTTTTACAAAGAACTACGTAAGTCTGATTTCATCATTACACTTGGGGATACGTAGGAGCGAGGGCAAATCCCTTGTCGACCCAAAAAAATATAAAATCTTCTATTTTCTAAAAAATAAAAATTTTCTTTTCTTTTCTAAATAATAAAAAATGAAACAAGCATAGTCATGTTCTTAAGGAAAAACAAATAATTAAAAAGTCACTTTATTTTTAACACACTTGATTAAAGGCTGTCGTCTTCGTGACGGACGCGTGGGGTGCTAACACCTTCCCGTGTGTAAATGAATCCCGAATCCTTTTTCTCTAAAATCGTAGACCATGCCTTATCTTTTAGTTTTTTCGACATTTTCTTAAATAAACGGTGGCGACTCCCCTCTAGTTTTTTCCCTTTTTTTGGGAATTTCTTTATCATCTCTTTTTCATCGTCGTCTCCGTCGTGGCCGGATAGGTTGCGACACTTATCATATTTTTATCTTGGACTAATAGTTGATTGTTGCAGATTCTGTCAAGCTAGCTAGCTACCTATAATTTTGGCTTTCTGTTCTTAGCTGTGTTTGTATTGGCCAGGTTCAGTTCTCATTTCAACTTACCTAACTTGAAAGTTGTCGTTTATATTGGCCTTATTCTGTGTTATAATTATAGGATAGAACTACTGATAATCAAGCTTCTAAGTTAATGGAGTGATACTAAATCAGCTTTTTCCTTTTGATTGAAGTTCATTTATCATGTTAAATTTTGTTTAATGCAATTCTTAGGATGCTTCTTTGTCCTTTACTATGTTCGAATTTATAAACTAATTATTGATTTTACTAGAGAAGTTGAATAATGGCTAAATCATGGATTGATATGGCCCAAAATACAACTGAATATCTAGAGGGGTTAAATAAGTTCCTAGATTTTGCATTTGAGAACCGCTCCGTCAATGGTGCAATAAGGTGTCCATGTCCTAAATGTCACTGAGATAGATGGGGAACTAGAGATGTGGTGTTTGGCAACTTAATTTGTAAGCAATTCCCAAAAAATTACAAAGTCTGGATATGGCATGGCAAAACATATGAAACAACGAAATTAAGGGACACTGAAACAATATATGAACCATTGCAAAATGAAAATCAAGTCATAGATATGATAAATGATGCATTTGGGAACAATAGACACCATGATGTGGAGCCTAATATGTATGAAGAAGCATATGAGTTTGTAGATACTACGCCTAATGAAGTAAATGAAGAAATTGTTGATTTTCTTAGAGATGGTATCAAAGAGTTGTATGAAGGGTGTCGAAAGTACTCAAAGTTGTCTTTTCTATTAAGGTTGTATCATATAAAATGTTTGTGTGGTATGACCGATAAAGCAATGACAATGATTTTGGAGTTATTGAAAGATGCATTTGAATATGCAAAGATTCCTACTTCATTTTATGAGGCAAAGAAGGTGATCTACAAGTTTGGTCTTAATTATACCAAGATAGATGTTTGTCCGAAGAATTGCATGTTGTATTGGGGAGAAGATAAAAATTTGGAGATTTGCAAGCATTGCAGAAAATCTAGATGGAAAGCAAAAGCTACTAATGGTAAAAAAAATGTACTAGCAAAGGTTTTACATTACTTTCCCTTGAAACCAAGGTTGCAAAGGTTATTTGCGTGTTCCAAAATAGCAAAGTCCATGAGATGGCATTTTTTAAATAGAAACCCAGATGGATTGTTGAGGCATCCAAGAAATGCTAATGCATGGAAGAGTTTCGATCCCTGAATTTGCTTTAGAACCTAGAAATGTTCACCTTGGGCTTGCAAGTGATGGCTTCAGCCCATACCGAACCATGAATAATAAGCATAGCATATGACTAGTGCTTCTAATTTCATACAATCGACCTCCTTGGGAGTGCATGAAGCAATCTTCTTTGATTCTTTCTATGGTCATTCCAGGTAAAAAATGCCATGGAATAAGATAGATGTGTACCTACAACCTCTAATCAAGGAGTTGAATGAGCTATGGACAGAAGGTGTGAAAACTTATGATTCTTCTTTGAAAGAAATGTTTAAAATGCGAGTAGCTCTCATGTGGACTATCAGTGATTTTCCTAGACTTTGTAATTTTATCTGGGTGGAATACTTATACTCGATATGCTTGCCCATCTTGTAACTTTGATGCTTTCCTTTGTCGATTATTTTCTAGTAGCAAATGGTGTTTCATGGGTCATCGAAGATTTTTGGAGAGAGGTCATAGATTTAGATTGATGAAGATGCAATTTGATGGCACAATTGAAGAAAGGGATACACCAAAATTGTTATCCGGGTTAGATATTTTGAAGCAACTTGATGATATGAATGTAACCTCTGACAGGATCTTTGAGTCAGATGGTCAAAAGGAGCAATGGAGGAAGAAAAGCATATTCTTTAATCTTCCTTATTGGAAGGATAATCTTTTACGTCATAACCTTGATGTTATGCACATTGAGAAGAATGTTTTTGACAATTAGTTGTACACATTGATTAATTCTGAAAAATCAAAAGATCATGTTCAAGCTCGTCAATGTAACATTCTGAAATTTCGATAAATTGAAAATATATGTTTGATGTGATTGTTGTGTTATTTGATTGTTTGATAAGTTTGTATTAGTTGAATGATTTTTTTGTAAAGTATCATTGTGCTATTGCTTGGTGTAGATGTCAAGTTATGTAGAGTTTGTTTGAGCTGCGTTGAATTGTGCGACTCTGAGTTTGACCTGAAAACCTATTTTAGTAAAATTACTATTCTGGATTATTTAACCGTTGGATCGTCTTCACATTTTATAGATAGGTTTCTAACCCACATATGTAACTTGTGACCGTTGGGATTGTTCACATAATATTTGGAACATGAGAAATTAATTTTTCACTGAAGTAGAAAATTCTAGAATTTGGGCAGCTCGCCCAGGCGAGTTTTACAGACAATTTTTGCTCGCCTGGGCGAGTGGAGGCGGTGCTGAATACGTTTTTAAGCTTCCAAGTCATGAAAATAAAGGATGTTTCCTCCCACAAGCCTTCCCTAACCTCCCTCCACCCTCCTCCACCACCCACAGCCACCGGAGACAACCATGGAACGTCGTTGCTTGCCACGAGACCTCGGCGCGATGAAGAACCTTTTAATCGGAGCGGAATCTTCGAAACTCTTCTCAATGTTTTGGTAGAGAACGGAGCTCCCAATCCTCCTTTCTTGTTTTCCTTGAGGTAACCTTGGTTTCCTTTATCTTCTCCTAGCTAGTTTAAGCTTCTATTAGTGTCTCTTGTGTTTTGGATACTGTTATTGGGAGTTTTACACTTCCTTTGAAAAACCCCTATGAAAATGAGACGTTGTAAAAGTCTCCTTTTTATGAAATTGATGTCATTTCTATGATCCTTGTTGAACCCTGGTCACATTGGTGTGATCGGAATTTCAAAATGATGTCTTTTGATGTGGACTCCCAAAACACCATTTTAGCCTCTTTTTAATTTTGAGTGGATATTTGACCCCGAATGTTAATGTTAAGTATGTCTTTCAAATCTATACTAAGTTATCTTTAATTTGGTATATAGAGCCTTGCTTTTAGACAAGCATGCGTATTAGAAGAATCACGAAACAACACCGCTAGGCTGTAACAAGAAGAACCCTAGATAGGTAAGGGGAGTTTATCATTTAGTTATAGTTTTGATACCATAGTTGGCAGCCAAAGAGTCCAACTATGAAGATAACTGCCTGTCCCTGTTGTATACTGGTTTTTAAGAGAAACTACATTTTTAACTAATGGGATGCGATGTATTTATGATTGATGTGTGTTTCTTCCTATGTGTGCTCGTTTTCAAGAAAAAATGTGTTTTTAACTAATGGGATGCGATGAATTGACTTGTTGATTGATATAACTGTAAATGATATTGTTATTGTAATGATTGGATTTTTGGGAAAGTCTTAATTACAAAGGAGACTCTGTCCAAAATTTTATAATATGTTTTCCTATTTAATTCTTTATTAAATTTTTAAATGGGCATAAGAGTGTGTTTTATATATTGTAGTCCTCCTCTTTAATTTAGAATTTTCCTAAAAATATCAGTCTTGTGATATGATGAATTATGAATGTATGAAATTTAGATTGTCTGAAGACTTAGGAAATGTGAATCTCAGAC
The DNA here is from genome assembly GCA_007407185.1 of Glycine tomentella. NCBI lineage: Eukaryota > Viridiplantae > Streptophyta > Magnoliopsida > Fabales > Fabaceae > Glycine > Glycine tomentella. Next base: position 174,471 of record PYAF01001288.1, on the reverse strand, counting down.
ATATGTATTATGTATAGATGTGATATGTGATTGCTTGTGATGTTGTTGATGATATTGAAATTGAGATGTCATTGACGTGATTGATGATGTTGAAATGAGATAATATTGATATGCATGACTGGATAACCTTGCGAGTGTGGGTTTACGAATTTTAAGCATCCTAAGAGAGAATGGGATTGTTTAAAATTCTGGTCCTATATATCCATGGTCAGTGTATCGGTGATGTTGTGTATGTACATGGGGGTGCATGACTGGATAACCTTGCGAGGGTGGGTTTACGAATTTTAAGCATCCCAAGAGAGAAAGGGATTGTTAAAATTCAGGTCCCTATCTATCCATGGTCATTGCATTGATGGTGCCCACGTTCATACTTCATATTTCATGGATGGAAATAGAATGGTGGCAGTAAGTACGGGGTTACTAGGGGGCATCACTCTGTTTGGAACTCCCTTGTGAATCAGGGCTGATCACCATGGGGGGAGCGACCAGTGCACGACAGGGTGACCTTGACGAGCTATTGCATCATTTTCCTGAGAAAGGCTATTTCCATGAGAATGGTACCATATTGCATGCTGATAGATGAGTCGGGTGCATGCATCATTCTATGCATGATTGTTTGAGTTGTGAAATGCATTGGATGATTGGTTTGTTGAGTGTGTATTGGAATCATGGATTTTTGTTAATGATTGTGATGGGTAAAATTGTTTCCTTCCCAATTGCTGCTATATGATGTTTGTTGATTTTATATAATAAACTTACCCTTGCATTTGTTGTACCGTGTGGTTGGTGATAGAGTGCTTTTAGTTGAGTATTTTTCTATCCTTAGCTTATTTGACCTCTCTTGGACCTTTATTTTCCTATTCTAATTCAGTTTTTGGCCTAGGCAAGTAAGTGGGCTTAATTGCTAATTATTGCGTATTTTCGGATTTTTGGCTCACTTGACGTATCTGACTTGTGCAGGACCTATAGGGTGCTACAGATCTCAGAATGGAGCATTCTAGGAGTCCCTGGAAAGATAACGAAATGATCTACAAGTTTACTGGAAATAGCCCAAGGCCAATTCTGTCATTTAGAGGGTCATTTTAAGCTTTAAAGTTAGCGCCTCTGCACTTATAATTTCGGGCTACGAATTTGACTTTCATGGTTGTAAATAGCAAATAATTAGATTGTTGGGTTTGTTTGTGGCCTATTTTATTTTCAGAACTCAGTCACTACATATATTAGTGACTTTAGTGAAACTTGGAGCACACTTTTCATTTTAATAAAAACAGTTTTGCATTTCCTTTTCTTAAGTTTTTAGGATCAAAACCCTTGCTCTCATTTTCTCTTTACTGTTCTTCCTTGTTCTTCATTTTCGTTTTGCTGTGCTTCCATTTTTGTGCCACCATTTCATGGGGCTTTCACTGATGATGATGATGGAAGGCTAAATCCTCAATCAATTCAAGGATCCAACCCAAGCACAAGGAGAATTTGAGTTCTGGTTTAGTATTTCGAATCCTATGTGAATGTTCATCTTCTTCTTCAATTGCTATTTTGTTTTCATGATTATGAATGCGTTTAGGATTGAAAACGAATTAGGTTATGGATTCATTTCTTAATTTCGAACATTAATCACAAAATTAATTGGATGATATTTCAGTTAGGGTTGTGGTTTCAATCAATTTAGGGGTTAAGTCGATTTAGTTGCTTCTAATGAGATTGAATGAACTTTCATAATAGGATAAATTTCTGAGAACAATGATGATTCGAATTGCTTGGTGAGGTGAATTGGATTGATGTTTTAAATTCTGTTTTACATTACTTCTTTTGAATTTTGTTAGTTTTTGTGTTGCTCTTTAATTTTAGTTTACGTTTTTGCAAGTTTTACTTATGCACACAAACTATTTGATAAAATTCCCCCCTTACTATTACCATTGAATTGAAGCTAGAACCATATTGATCGTGTCTCTGAGTCGACCTAGGTTAACTCTGTGCTACAGAATTAGCTTAGTTAAATTGTTTTGGTGCGTGTCGACAACGTGATATCAAAACTAGTGCCGTTGCCGGGGACACGGTTCATTGTGTGCTAGCTTTAATTTACTTTAAATAGTTCACAGTAGTAGTTATATACATATATATATATATAAACATTTGCATACATTCACTGCATATTGACATTCTGTTGCACAATTGCATTTTGTCACATATTTGCATTGTTGCTGCTGTGCATTATGAAGCATGAATGATGTAGTTTATGTGTGCTATCAAAAAACAAAGAAAATAGTGAAAAAATAGAGCAAAAAAACAGAGTAGTAGTAGGGAGAAAGTAGTGTAGTGTAGTTGTTTTTGTAGTGTCATTTTGCTGTCCTAAAATTTTTCCAACTTGTGCAGTTTGGGTTGTGATTTGTTTCCCAAGGTTTATCCCCCATTTTAAACAAAAGCAACCCCTTTAGGGCTTGGGTGTGGGTTCAAATTGGCAAATTCGAACTCTAAGTAGGAGTTTTGTAGACATGTATAATTTTAATCATAATTACATGTAAAACTAAATTAAATTCTAAACATGTGAATGATGAGTACTGATATTGTATATGTATACATATGTATTCAATTGTTGTACTTGTATCGTGTGTGTGATGATTGTATTATTGCGGAAAACTTACTACCATTTTCATAATCAAATTAATGAAGTTTTCATTAAAATTTGAAATTTACACGTCTAGAGTTTGTGATACCGTAGCGACGAGACGGGTCGTTACAATCAAGATCTGAAAGATATGGGAGTTAAAGAAGATCTTTGGCCAGATGAAAATGGAAAATATCTTCCCTTATTGTTCACAATGACAAGACAACAAAGAAAAATATTTCTCACTACACTAAAGAATGTGAAGATGCCAGATGGTTACTCAAGTAACATATCTCGTTGCATTGATGATCAGAAGTCTAGGATATTTGGGCTTAAGAGTCATGATTGTCACATAATTATGCAACATTTACTTCCAATAGCTATACGCAATGTTTTACCTGATCAAGTGACTGCAGTGTTGATAGAGTTTTGCTCATTTTTCAAGGAGTTGTGATATAAAAGATTGAATGTCTCAGATCTTGACAAGTTGCAAAATCGGATTGTGCTTACACTTTGCCATTTGGAAATACTATTACCTCCATCATTCTTCACTATGATGATCCATTTAACTTCTCATCTTGTTGAAGAAGTGAAATTAGGAGGGCCAGTGCATTATCGTTGGATGTATCCAATTAAGAGGTAAATACACTTTGTTATGCTTAACTTATTTTTTAAAGGATATATTAATTAAATTATTGTTATTTTTTGTGATAGGATGTTAGGATATTTGACGTCCTTTGTGCGGAATAGGGCACAACCAGAAGGGTTTATAAGTGAAGTTTATTTGGCTGTAGAGACTCTCAATTTTTACTCATTGTATGAAGAGGTCGAGTCAAGGTTGAATAGAAAAAGACATGTTGATGACCGTCCTAATGATAAAGAAGTTTGTCAAATCATCTATCCACAATTAGGTAGACCAGTGGGAAGTTCATCAACTTTCACTCTTACCCCATTAGAGATAACACAAACACATTGATATTTGTTACTAAATTGTCCACAAGTGCAACCATACATTGAGTAAGTACTTATACATATTACATGTGGTGAAATTAAGAGTCTAGTCGTGTATTGAATTTAAAAGTGGATTTTATTATGGTATTGAATTCAAAACATACACCAAGAGGAGGACAAGAAATCAAAGACTTTCAGATACAGAGATGGAAAAGATAGTTAGTAAGGAATTTGCAAACTGGTTTCTTCTTCGGGTAAGTTTAAAAATAGTTTCATGTCAAAATTATAATGTAATTTGGTGACTAACATGATCCCTTAATTAGGTTACAAATCCAGACATTACAAATGTAGTTCCAGATGAAATAAAGCATCTAGCTTTGGGCCCAATGTCAATTGCAAGAAGATATACTGCATATAACATCAACGGTTACAAGTTTAGGACCATAAGTCGAGATGAAGGTTTAAATACCAAAAATAATGGAATTTTTTTTACTTCAAATACTTCATGTGTTGCAAGTAGCTCTGATGCAAATTTGAGGCAAGTAGATTTGCCCTATTATAGGAAGTTGGAGGACATAATTGAGATTAACTATTATAGTTTTATTCGAGTTGTCCTGTTTAGGTGCAAGTGGGCAGATACTACACGCCCTAGAGGATTTAGAAAGGATGTTTGGCAATTTACTTCAGTGAATTTTTCTCAATGTATTCACACGGGTGAATGTGAAGAACATGATCCATATATTGAAGCTTCACAAGCACAAATGGTGTATTATGTTGATGATGAGGTAAATAAGGGTTGAAGTGTTGTTGTCCACATGATGCCAAGAGATTTGTATGATATGGGAGAAGTTGGAGAAGACATGACATTTGAAAGTGAGTTGTACTATGAGCAAGATTTAAGTAATCTATTTGCAAATGAAACAAAAACAATAACCTTGGCAAGGGATGATGTAGATGATGCAAATATGTTGGAATAACTAGACATTAATTTATTTCATGAATTAATTTATTTGGTAAGATACAATTTCATTGATATGTTTTTTTGCTACTTTGTTATATTCTAATTTCTCTTATTAATCTTCAATTACAGTCATGCCTCATAAACCCAAATGTCCAAAAAAGGAGCACCTACTCAGCAATTAGATCTTCCTCCTCATATGGCTCCCAATTAACAACCATATATTCCTTCTCCTATGGCTTTCACTCAACAGCGATATATTCCTTCTCCTATGGCTCCTACTCAATAGCCATATATTCCTTCTTCTATGGGTCCTACTCAACAGCCATACATACCTTTTCCTATGGATCCTTTTATGGCTCATATGGCTTCTAATCAACAACCTTACATTCCTCCTTCTATGGCACCTACCCAGCAGCCACATGCATCTACTCAAAAGAAAAGTGCAAGACGTGAGGCTACTAAAGTATGGTCTGTACAAGTCATAGGCAATAATTATTGCTATTAACATCAATTTTATTTAATGAAACAGGAATTGGAAAATGATCAGTAACTTAGTTATATTTACTAATGAAATTTATGTCACCATTTGATAGATGAACAAGGAAATACTAAAAAGTTTCAGCTAACAAAACCAAGTGTTTTTGTGATGCCTCGTGGTGAACGTATAGTTGTACCATTTGATAGTCAACTTCGAGCCTATGGAGAAGCAGCTACGCTTCTTTCATCAGCTTGAGGACGTATTGCCACGGATTCAAAAAACATCCCAATTAACTTTGATAGTTGGTCAAATGTTCCAAAATCATACAAGGATGGTTGCTTTAACATTATAAAGGTATATGCATACACCTAATTGTTTAGCCCTGTTCTCTTTAATTATGACCTGCTGACATTTTTTTTTTTTTGCGTTTTTGAAGAATCTATTTCATTTTCAAGCACCAAAATCAGCTGCTGAGTGTTATTGTTTTCTGTGCATGTCAAGAAAGTATAAGAATGGCAAGACAAATTTGTGGAACAGTGTTTATGATACTTCATTATCAAGAGAACAATTAATTGCTAATGTTCCTAATGAAATTCACAAAGAGCAGTGGTCTTCATTTGTTGATTATCATCTAAGGCCAGAATATAAGGTAATTTTAACAAAAATTTGTTACTATTAATTTTTTAGCTTATATTTTAATTAATAAATTGTTTATTTCATAGGAATTATGTAGGAAAAATAGTGAAGTTAGAAAAAAGCAAAAAATTCCTCATACTGGTGGATCAAAACTTTTCTACAAAACAACATGAGATGGTAAATATTTTGTGTTTTGCTCTTGAGTCTTAATAAATATATATTTTTTGTTCTTTTGGACTTCATATGTCATGTATTAAGAAGTAGATCTTGGGCGTGCTGTGGGTCGAGGAGAACTATACATTGCGACTCACAAGAAGAAAAATGGATCATATGTCAATGAGGAAGCTAGGTCTATTGGGGTAATTTATTGTTCTTGCATGTTTTCCCCTTATGTTGTGTGTTAGTGTGTAGTATAGATATTGGTGTGAGGTAGAAAATTGTTATGCAAGGGATGCTTCTATAGATTTAAGCCCTCTGGTTGTTGTTGTTGCAACATACAATGTGCATAGATATTGCTTGCATATGCCTTTTTTCCCATCATGCTTTTCATTCACTGCTTGCGTTGGTTTTTTATGAATATGCTCAAAGTTTTTATTAATTAACTAGGACAAGATGACACAAGAAATGAGTCAAAGTGACAACTTTACAGAAATTTCAGCTAATGATAGTGTGGGTAAAGTACTGGGAAAGGATCATACTAGGCGTGTGCGTTGCTTAGGACTAGGAGCTCTTCACAGTGTTGCATTTCGGTCCACCACAAGCTTTAGTGGTTCAATGTCTGGTTTTTCAAATTCTGATTCACCCGAGTGCTCTAGATTGAAAGATGAGGTTACTTGTTTAAGGGACAAATTGACAACTTCTGAAAGGAATGTCAAGACATTAAAAAATGTCATGCTTGCATACATCCAAATGAAGGAAGGACATATTCCTTTTGAGTTAGGTACTATGTTTGGTCATAATGCCAGTAACGTAGTTGTAAGTACTTCTCCTATTCTTTTGTTCAATTTAATATATTATTAAACTTGACATGATTTGATTTTTATTTCATAGGATGAAGGAAGTGGACAAGATGGGCCAACACCAAGAGGAGGATCATCATTAGATAGTAATTTTCATGCAACTTGACATATGTTGTTTAATTCCTTTTGATATATACTGTTTTAGATGCACATTGTTTCAACTTGAAGCTTGTTATTACACTAATTAGATTTCCTTGAAGACATTATGTAGTGAGGAATTCCTTTTGATAGAAATTATGCATAAATGATCAGGGAAGGGGTTTTTACGCTATTATGTTGAAATTATGCATGTAATGGTAATGATTTGCCATTATAGCAGCTATGACAGGCACCCTTAGTGTCTATTTGACTATTCTGATTTAGTGTATATTGTATATGGTAAAGCTCCTCAACTATTTGTATGATTATGTGTTTCACTTTATTAGATTCCTTCTTCTGTTGGAATAATAAGATTAAATAAGGTATATAAGTATAAACACAAAGAATTCAATTGTAGACTAAAACAAGAAAATGATGGGGGAAGATATTGTAGATTGTGGATTGAGATGAAAGAGAAAAAAAAAAAAGAGAGAACCTGAAGTGAGGAATTCTTGGCATAGCTAGTTTTGTCAACTCCTCCAGTCATGTGGAAGGCTTTCTCTACATCCATTTTTTTTCTCAGCTGGATTAGGCCTTTCTAGCTTGTGAGTGAAGTTGCGGCCATCTTTTAAAGGGAGATTTCAATGGTGTGGCCATTTACTTTTTTTTTCCTTTTTAAATTTTGTTTATCCCCTCTCTCTTCCAAAAAATTTGTCTAAGAGGCTTGAATGAGAAAAATCCGGCTGAGACTATGTGTAGTCCTTGCTTTCTGGACTTGAGGCACAGTGAGGAAGAAGTTGTTGCTGAGGCAACAGCACAATAAGGCTCACTGCTATTTATTAGTTTCACAGTGCATCCTTTTATTATTTTCACATGTTTTCACTGAGAAAGGCAACTGCACCTTGAACTCCCCATGCTCATCTGTCTTCACTTTTTTCCTAAACCTTGGCTTTGACCTCCCATACCCATCTTTGCATTCTACAGCAACTAATGCACCTGCCATCATGAATATAGAAAAATACAAGACAACATAACTTCATAATTCAAAATTTAGAGCATGTGTCATAGTAAACAGTGCCAACTACAATAGCAGAGGGGAGCTTCTTGTCATGGCTAACCTCAGAATGAGTTATACCAAATGTTAGACTGAGAAATAGAATTACAAGGAACCAAGACATTCTCAGGTTTTTTCTCTCAGAAAAACTTGCCTATGAGTGAAGGACTAAAGGCTATAGTGCTTGATTCTGCTATATATCTTGTACACTATTGAAGTATGTTTATACCTCTTTCTTTTACCTCCTTATCTTTTCTTTGTTTCCTCTTGTTGTCTTTGTTAAAGAGAATCAAAACAATAAATTTTTATAGCCCGACAAATAACAAGGCTATTTATGTCTATCATGCAAAAACCAGTCAACTGTAAAGTAAAATGCAGTAACTGTAGGCTTGTTTTTCCATCACCAAACAGCTGGGAAAGAAGGTAATTTGGTGGGTGGAAAGTTTATATAAAGAGAAACTCCTAGCTGCTGTTTTATTTAATTGGATGTTGATTTTGGTCGTGGTGATTCAAACACATTGATTTTGTAGTTGCAGTTAGAAGTTAGGGTTGCATGTTGATTTAGTTTGTACTGAGAGATTGTTTTTTGGAAGAAAGGAATAACATTTTTTTTGGGTGAATTTTTAAACTTAAGATTTACTGAAACATATCTTAGATATAATATTTTTAACAAATTATAAAATAACCAAGTGTACAGTAATTAAATTGTTTTATCAAAAAAGAAGAAGAATGTAAAATTGTTTTTAATATCTTTCCGTTATCCCTTGATTCAAGTGATAATTGTCAATTTCATTATCATTTTGATTAATAATGTGTTTGCTTAAGATAATTTTTTATGAAAGTTGTCAACAATTGTAAAAAAAAAAAATCATTATCCTTAAAATCATTATTTATGCGCCACTTTTGTTCTTAATTTTTGATAGTAGCAAAATCATTTCATTAATCATGCAATTGTACATACAATAAAAAATATCTCACAAACTTCTTAATTTTTTAGTTTATTTATATAAAAAAATATTGTTTCTGGCCAAAAAAAAAAACTCACTTTGTGGTGGTTTTTAAACCGTCAGAAATTGAAAACGTGAAAAAATAAAAAAAAGTGAAAATAAATTTTGTGGCGGCTAAAAACCGCCACAATTTTCTGGCAGATTTATCTGACCGTCAGAAATTAATTTTGTGGCGGTTTTTAGCCGCCAAAAATGGATTTTTTTAACCGCCACAAAAATAATATTTTTTTTGTAGTGGTCTTTGGTTTTTACTTTTCATTTTCTTTATTTGGGTCCGATTCCAGCCTCTTTATAATGGTGTAAGCCATAAAATGAATCATATATGAGTAATCAACTACACCCGCACGTGGAGTCTTAATTAAGCCATTGATCTCCTACCATGAAATACAAACTAAATATAAAAATTACCTAATAATTTTTTTTTAATAATTACCTAGCTAATAATTAATGTGTACTTCCTATAATTACCTAAAAATCAAGCCATTAACGTGTTTCCTATAATTACCTAAAAATCAGGCCATTAACGTGTACTTCCTCTTCCCATAATAATTACCTAATCAAAAAATTATAAAAATATTTATTATTTTAATTTATCAATATAATATTAATTATTTTTTTTACTTTTATAATATTAATAATATAAATAATAAAAGCCAAAAATAAATTAATAATATTAATAACTGAAGTAGATATTAAAAGTGGCAGAATCCAAAGGTTGCCCATTACTTCATATATTTTACATTATTTATACTTTATTATACTGTACCATTTAAACCAATTTAATTTTTTCATCATCATCAATTAATTAATTGTTTATTACTACTGCTATAAACTATGCACAAAGCTTAGTATCACATTATAAGGTACCAAAATTTCAAATAAAAATATTATTTATCATATCATGAAATCAATGAATAATATAATGTATAAACATAAAAAAAAAAAACATATTATATTGTATAAGTAAATATGATTTTTAATGAAAAAATCTTAGTATAGAAGATATAGGTAGTTTGGACCCGTCAAAAAGAGACTTACCCATCTTAAATAAAAAGAGAGGAAAAGACATTATAAAAAAAAAAAGAGAAAAAAAGAAAAGTCTATCTTCACACCTTACATATTTGATCGATTTTGGAGTCAAATGTATAAGAGAGAGAAAAATAACGGAAGAAAGAAACAGGTAAATAGCAATCTTGGAAATTTTAGAAAAGAAATATCTTGAGGGATATTAAGCTCAGATACTTGTATGTCATTACTTTCTCAAATGATTAATTATTTTACATGCAGTGAAGCTGTCAAAGACGATGATTTTATTCTAAGTGGGTGGGAGGAAGATATTTTGTTAATTGTTCCCTTAACCCACAAGCATGTTTAGGGCTGTTAGAATAGCTTGAGGGATATTAAGCTCAGGCACTATGTATTTTTCTTTGTATCATTTGAATTGTTATTTAGTTATAAACCTAAAGGAGACTTGATAGAATAAATTGTATTTTTATCAAGTGTTGTATATTAATTGTTGATATAAGAAAATATCAATAATATTGTTAATAGAAGTGCATTAAAAATTTTGTTTAATCTTTTAATGTGTCTTTTAAAATGAGAGGGAAAGAAATAAAGAGCATAGGTAATATTTTTTTTAAAAAAATTACATTTTATATCGGCTATGCAATAAATGATGCTAAAATAACTAAACTACATCGGTTAAAACAAAACCAATGTAGAAAATTCAACATCGGTTTTGTGTAAAACCAATGTGGAAAGTATTTTTTCCACATCGGTTTTTTTATAAAAATCAATGTTGTTTTTGAATTTTACATCGGTTTTTATAAAAATCGATGTTGCATATTTTACATTTTTTTCGTTAATTTCTTATTATACAACATCGACTTTTTAAAAACCGATGTTGTATAGTTATGTTAACATCAATTTTCAGAAACTAATGTTAACGTTTATACTTTCAACGTTGGTAGTTTCAACATCGGTTAAAAACCAATGTTAAAAGTCTAAAAGAACCGATGTAAAAAGCCTTTTTCTAGTAGTGAAAGGATATACAAAGAATCTACACCGTCAGGAAGCATCCATAGTTGAAAGGTACATTGCAGAAGGAGCTATTGAATTTTGTTCAGAGTACATTGAAAAGGCTAAACCTGATGGGCTTCCCAAGTCTCGGCATGGAGAGAGTGGGAGGTAAGGATTCACGAGGGCTGCATGTTATAACTCCTAGTTTAGAGAAATTGCAACAAGCTCATTTGTATGTACTGAATAACAGTAATAAAGTCCTGCCATACACAATTTGTCACGAAGCCTTAGTTAAGGAAAGTAATCCAAAAATGACAAAGAATAGGTTGTTGAAAGAGCATAACAAGACTTTCCTGAATTGGTTTAAAGATACAATATTTAGTGATGAATCTTCCTCTTAAACAATAAGGAAGTTAGCAGATGGGCTTAAAAGGAATGTTAAAAGTTGACAGGGATACGATATCAACATACCAAAGAACAAGATGACAAGAGCACAATGCAAAATAGTGGAGTCAGTCTAAGGGCTGAATCCCAATACTTTGTAACTATGCATGACCATAATCCTCGTCTGGCGTCCATGCCTTACTTTGGAGTCATTGATGAAATTTGGGAGCATAATTATGTTAATTTCACTGTGTGTTTTTTCAAGTGTAAGTGGGTTGATAGCAATATCGGTGTGCGAACCGACGATTCAAGATTTACTTTGGTAGATATTAAGAAGCTAGCTTATCAAAATGAGTCTTTCATCTTGGCAGAACAAGCTAAACAGGTGTTTTATGTTCAAGATCCTTGTGATGAAAGGTGGTCAGTGGTTTTACATGGAAAAACCATTGGTCTTAATCTTGACGATGATGATTCAACACTTGATACTGGTCTTACTCTTTTCTCGACACGAATGCCTAACGTCAACGGAGAAGAAGAAGTCGACGACGTTCATGCAAATCGTAATGATCACAACGAATGAGAATTAATTAACATCGTTTAGTGTAATCTTTATTTTATATTTATTTGTTTCCACATTTACGATTTCATAACTTACTTTACTTTTCATTTAACTTTAATTAATGTTATTTTTAACAGGCACATGACTACATCATCGAGTTCGCCTCTTCCTCCTGAGTCAAAACCTTCGCCGGCTACGTCGAAGAAGACTAGGAAAGAAACACGACTGAGGTCATTGGCTACTAGACCCATCGGTGTCCAAAGACCAATAGTTCATGTGGATCCTACCATTGGAAAGGTTGATGGTCCCCATAAAACAAATTGAGGACGTATTTGGGGATCATTGTTCGAGACAAGGTGGATGTCACAATTAGTAACGGGAAGGAAGTTTTTGCAGCTCAGAAGGATTTGATTTGGGAGGACATTCAGGTATTAGAATTAAATGTTCAATGTAAATGTAATTGGTTGTACTAATACAATTCAAATGTTATTGTAACTGTTATCACATTAGACTGAATTTGATATACCTGAAGCGTCCAACCAAAGGATGAAGAAGAAAATTCTTCAGATAGTAGGAGAGCAATGGAGGCAGTTTAAGTCCGATTAGACCTCCAAATGGGCTCTGGCAAAAGGCAAAGAGGAGGACAACGACACAATATGTGAGAAATACAAAATCAGCAAAGAAAAGTGGCACCAATTTTGTGAAAGTCATAGAGCCGCTTCATGGGAGGTTAGTTGACTTGCATTGTTTTTGCATTTGAGAATTATGCAGTATTTTCAAGCGCATTTGGTGACAACTATCAGTGTAATTGTGACAGGATGTTAGAAAGAAGGCTCAGGCCATCCAGAAGCTAAACACTGCCCTCACATGTTGTCTCGTGGGGGTTATGATTTATTAGAACAGAAGTTAATGGAGGAAAAACAAAAGAAATATTAGAGAAAGCAGCCAAATCTGGGAGCACCGAAACAATCGTTCATCCTCCATCTCCTATTAGATGACAGGTGAAATGGAAGATGACTCGCACAAAAAAATCAGAAGACATGAACTTTGTGGCGGCAAGTGAGATTGCAAAAAGGATTGTAAGTTAATTTTTTTGTTTCAATGGTCATTAATTATAAAAACAACAAAAAAAATTGAAAAATCATGTATTATTTATGTTGATTGCAGATACCATGGAAGACCAATCGACAAAGGACAACTTTGTCGTCAGTGGACATCAGGATGTACTGACTGCTGCCATTAGACGACCTGGGCACTTAGGCCGTATTTGTACTACTGGAGCCGGTGTGACGATCAAACAATACTTCGGACCGACTTCAACAAGCTCTCACAAGTCTAAGTCCATGAACTCAGAAGACTTGGATCGACTGAAACAAAATATCAAGGAAGAGCTGGAGCATTCAATCATTGAGAAAGTGACTCAACAACTCATGTTGTCCTTCAGCCACATGTAGTCCCAGATGCAGTCCTAGATGAAGCCTCCGATGCAGTCTCAGGGATTTATACCGCCTACTAAGGTTAAGGTTAGTTCTTTTCGTGTCTGTGTCAGCACGAAGGAAAGCTGTGTCGATCCCTTAGAGCAGGTCTTAGACACGGGTGCATCAGACAGGCGTGGATTATATGTTGATGACAATTCTCCCCGCCTGGTTGCCCTTGGAAGAGTTTGTGAGGGGTTGACAATCATGAACAGCGTCCCTTTGGCCAATGATCAGGTGAAGATGGGTGTTGAGGAAGTTCAAGATGCTGATGCTCGCATCCCTGTACCCACTAAAGAGGTTCAGTTAGTGGAAAAGGCCCTTAACACCTTCGTTGCTTGGCTGACATATCTTGTACAACCTATTTCGAAAAAGGTATTTCATTTTTTTTCTGTTTATTATCATTTAAAAAGGATTTGTTACATCTCCAATGCAATGCACATTGGCAACTGATCGTTATATTTCTTAAGGACAATGTTGTCGTGTGATTTTGTTCGTTGCACAATAAGCTCGATAACTATTTGAAAGGAATTATTAACAGGTCGGTTGTAATTTGTAAGACATTTTCTCTTTTATTTCTAAGACCTCAATATGTTAATTGTACAATATGTTTACCTGTTTCTCTTAACTAGTGCTTTGAAGGGATTCCACGATACTCAAGGAACTCAATCCAAGGCTACTGCTAAATGGATTGCAGTGAAAGTAAGTTATTTAAACAATGATTCACCTTTTCAAAATAACATTTATTACCATTTACACTAATTTCTGTTTAACTTTGAATATGTTATTGAATTTAGTGTAATAAGCAAAAAGAAAGCACTGAGTGTGGCTATTATGTCATGCATTAGATGTCAACGATAGTACAAGGGGACTTTAGGGATAATTGGGACATAGTAATTGTTTACTTTAAAACTAATTTTATTTGTTATACTTGTTTTTATTTATACTTATTAAGTTATGTTTCATTATGCTATGCAGTATTTCACTGATCGGACCATTGGAACCCGAGAGATTGAAGGCAATTCAGATTCAGTGGGCTAGATTTTATCTTAGAGTTAGAGATGAAACATTAGGTGGTTAAGGAATTTTTAAACAATTGTATAAATAGTTTAATTACAATTGTATAAACAATTTTATTTATACTTTTTATTGTATTGTGAAAATAGCCTGGATTGGTCTGTTTATTAAATTTGCAGGTTTGAGTAATATTGAAAAAACGTACAATATATTAAAAAAGTTACAAAAATCAACATCGGTTTTCAGTAAAAATTGATGTTAATAGGCATGCAACAACATCGATTTTTAGTAAAAACTGATGTTGTTATGCATGCAACAAGTAAAAACTGGTGTTGTTACATAAATCAATATCGATTTTTAGTAAAAAGCCGATGTTGTTGCATGCGTATGTTACATTTTTTTTGTTTATCTTATTAGGCGACATCAGTTTTTAATAAAAACCGATGTTGTATACTGTTTTTTACATTGGTTTTGAAAAACCAATATTAACGTTGATACTTTTAACGTCGGTGGTTTCAACATCGATTAAAAACTAATGTTGAAAGCCAAAATAAACCGATGTTAAAAGCCTATTTTCTAGTAGTGGTAGCCTATAAATAGGCCTTGCACTTCAAATTTTACCCAAAAAATAATCAATCCAAAACATAAGCTTATTTTGTCCTACAATTATTCTTTACAATTTCTGCCATTTATATTTTCTTTCGTTTAAACCTTTCCTTTATGGAATTACCTTTTCCACTTTACTTTATAGCCTCTTAACCAGTACCTTTAACACAAAATCCTATCGTTTCCCTTTCTTCTTTGTTCACCTACACCAAGCGCTTTCTGCAGTAGCTTGGAAATCCATAGCAAAGGAGCAGATTCTCCTTCTTGGCATTAATCGTTTGATCATTATTTAGGATCACATTGAAGTAAAACTGGTCAAATCATATTATGACTAACTTTACATTTTTATGCGACAACACTAAACTGATGCAAAGTCAAAGTTAGCATTGACTTTGGTCAATGTTAGGGGTG
Organism: Glycine tomentella; assembly: GCA_007407185.1. Taxonomy (NCBI): domain Eukaryota; kingdom Viridiplantae; phylum Streptophyta; class Magnoliopsida; order Fabales; family Fabaceae; genus Glycine; species Glycine tomentella. Next base: position 159,214 of record PYAF01001288.1, on the reverse strand, counting down.
AAAATAGGTCAAACCACTCAATAGGGGGTCTATGACCTAGTTTACACTAGGTCTAGGTTAGGTCAAGCACTTTTAGGAAATAGGTTAGGTTAAGGATTTTATAAAAACATATTTGTCTGATTGACAACAACCATAACCACTCGATCCAAGATTTAGTTACACATAATACTCTTCACTCCTTCCCAAGAGTGTATTATGCAAAAATCGAACTCATGCTCTTTTCTAGAAACTCAGCATGTATTTGTAACACCTTGAAATTTCGATAACTAAAAATAGATGTTTGATGTAATTGTTGTGTTGTTTGATTGTTTGATTAATTTAGATTGGTTGTGTTGTTGTCCATATTACCCTGATGCAATTACTTGTCATGCAAGTTAAGCTGTGCAAAGTTTGTTTGATTTATGTGTGAAATGCGAGAGTGATAGTTTGACTCATAACCTGCTTCGGTAAAACTACCATTTTCAGATTTGTTAACCGTTGGATCGTCCTCAAATTTGGACAAAAGCTTCACAACTCATCTCTTCATATTCTGACCATAGGGATCTTCTAAATAAGGACTTTTGATGCCACGAGAAGCGCGACTAGCAAGCTGAGCGAGACATGTTGTCGCGCTGAGCAAGACAAGTGGCGTTAAGCACAATTCCCAGATATTTCCAGACAGAAAGGAAATTGCGCTGAGCGAGGAAGGGTGCGCTAAGCGAGACTTGCAGTCACGCTGAGCGAGGAAGGGCGCATTGAGCGAGACACTGGGTTATAAATACACACCAACAGCGCAAAAACATGATTTCTCTCTCCTTCTCTCTTTAAACTCATCGCTAGGAACTCCCTCTCCACCACCCACGACCACCACAGGCCGCCTTTGATTGCCATGAGATTACGACAAGGAGAAGAATCTCTTAATCAGAGCGGAATCTTCGAAACACCTCTTGAAGTCTCGGTAGAGAACGAAACCTCAAAATCCTTCTTTCTTGGTTTCCTTGAGGTAATCTTAGTTTCCTTTGTCTTCTCCTAGCTATTTTAAGCCTTTCTTAGTGTCTCTTGTGTTATGGGTACCATTGTTGAGAGTTTTACACTTCCTTTGAAAACCCTTTGAAAATGAGATGTTGTAAAAGTCTCCTTTTTATGAAATTAATGTCATTTCTATGATCCTTATTGAACCCCGATCACATTGGTGTGATTGGAATTTCAAAATGATGTCTTTTGATGTGGACTCCTAAAACACCATTTTAGTTTTTTTTATATTTGAGTGGGTATTTTACCCCAACTGTTAACTTTGACCTTGTCTTCGAAATCTCTACTAAATTGTCATCGATTTGGTATATAGAACTCTGCGTTCAGACAAGCATGCATATTCAAAGGGTCGCGAAACAACACCACTAGGTTGTAATAGGGAGAACCCCTAGTTAGGTAAGGGGAGTTTATTATTTGGTTATAGTTTTGGTACCATAGTTGGGAGCTAGGGAGTCCAACTATGAGGATATCTGCCTATCCCTGTTGTGTGCTAGTTTTCAAGGAAAAACTAAGTTTTTAACTAATGGGATGCAATGAATTTTTGATTGATGTGTTTGTTCTTGTGTGCGCTCATTTTCAAGATAAACGATGTTTTTAACTAATGGGATGTAGTGTATCTATCATAGATGTTGTTGATGATATGGAAATTGAGATGTTATTGATGTGTTGGTGATAATTGAATGAGATAGTGATGATGTGTTTGATGATGTACAAATGAAATAAGGTTAATGTGGTTGATAATGTTGAAATGAGGTGACTTTGATATGTATGATGATCATATTGAGATGATGTGATGTTGATGTTGATAATGACATTGTTGAGAGATAATGTTGATGTGAAGAATGTCATTGTGTGATGTGGATATACATGGATACCCATAGGGGATGCATGACGGGTTACCCTTGCGAGGAAGGATATGCTCCTAGCCAGGTCATGCATTGATGGTTCCCATGGTTGTATGTAATGTATGTCCATGTGGGATGCAGTGACTGGTTGGTTACCCTTGCGAAGAAGGATGTGTTCCTAGCCAGGTCATGCATTGATGGTGCCCATGGTTGTATGTAGTATATGTCCACGTGGGATGCAGTGACTAGTTGGTTACCCTTGCGAGGAAGGATGTGTTCCTAGCCAGGCCATGCATTGATGGTGCCTATGTTTCATACTTCAGATTGCATTGATGGAAATAGAATGAAGGCATGCACGTACCTGTGGGTTTCTATGTGCTGAAAACGCAGGTACTAAGGGGCCATCAGGTTTGGAATTCCCTTGCGCCACTGGTTGATCACCGTGGGGGGGAATGGCCAGTGCACGATAGGGTGACCCTGATAGGCGATGAATCATTTTCCTGTGACAAGCTATTTCCCTAGATATGGTACCAAATTGCATGGTGAGAGTGAAATCAGGAGCATGCATGATTCCGGTCATGATTGTTTGATTTGTGAAATGAATTGGATGGTTGGTTTTATCGAGTGTGTATTGAACTGATGGAGTTCTGGTAATAATTGTGGTTGTTACTGTTGTTCCTTTACAATTGTTGTTATCTAATGCTTGTTGGTTTTATATAATAAACTCACCATTGCATTTGTTGTACCGTGTGGTTGGCACCTGTGATGATCGCGAACCTTCGTTCGTGTGAGCAGATGAGCAACATTAGGTGGCTCTGGAGGAGATTATTTTTGGTTGGAGCCGCCAAGCCGACGTGTTGGAGTTCTTTTTGGGAAAGAGTTGTGTTTTGTTGATCAACTCTTTCTTAGTTAGTTCTTGAATTCTTTTGTTAGATATGTAAGATTCCAGGTGTAATTACATGTAAAACTGAATTAAGTACTGATATGTGAATGATATGCCCTGATTCGATATGAATATATATACACACACACACACATATGTATATATTCAATCATGTGATTGTATCGTGTGTATGATAGTTGTATTATCACGAAAAAAAATTATTATTATTTTCATAATCAAATTAATATAGTTCTCATTAAAATTTGAAATTTGCATGATTAAGAGTTAGTGATATCGTAGCGACAAGACGGGTCATTACAGTATTGCCAACTGAGCTATACCCATTGGGTTTTAGAAAAACATATTTAATTAAATAGGTTAGGTCCTAGGTCATTCAAAAAGTCTTTTATGTCTAACAGGTTGACCTATTTAAAAATTACAAAATAGGTTAGTATTATTTTTATATTAAATTTGTTATAATTTATTAAAATCTTACTTTATTTTTCTTTTTAAATGTGAATCATGTTGATTTACCTAAAAATTCAAGTTAAAGCTTATAATTAAGTTTATTGAAAATAAATTCATATAAATGTCCTATTGCAAAATATATTTTTAAATAAGATCATAAATGTTATATTAAATCTTTAAAATATGCTTATATCATATAAATAAGTAAGATTTGATTCTTATAAAGCCTCATATTCACATTTGTACCTCTATCATATAAAATTAACACATTACGAATTTGAGAGAACCTTGAGGGTTTTTAAGAGCTGTGAAGCATGGACAACACCGTTAGGATGGATTGTGATCATTGTTCCTATCTATTGGTATGTCTATGTTTATATCATATAATTGTTAGTTTTGTTTTGATCGTGAACAACAAGTCCCCCTAGTCTAGGGGTTATGATGTAACTTTCATAAATGTACGTCTCTCTTTCTTCTTAATGGAATTTCTCATTATTTTATGTTAATTAATTTCCTTCCTTGTTTTTACTATTTATTTGGAACCAACTATTCTAATACTTAATGAATTGCATAGTAATGATCATCTAATGTAATTGGTTGATTTAGGTAGAGAATGTTTTTCATCAAATTATATGATCAAATTGTTTGGATAATTTTTGATAGATTAGTTAATCTTTAATTAATTTTCCATAAATTAGATTTATCATTTGACTTAAATTGATAGAATCATGATCTTTGGGGTATTGATTTAAGACATAGCATTCTCTAACCTTGATCATAAACTTTAATTTGATTTGGGAACTTATAATTAAATGGGGAAGGAATTTTATTAGGACTAAAGTTGGAAAAATTTGTAATAATCAATCATACTTGTAATCATTTTATCATCACTCAAAACCTCTATTAATATTTGTTTTTTTGTTTTTTTTTTTTAAAATTAAAATCATAAAAAGTATTTAAATCTATTTTTAATCAACTCAACTGATAATTTAATAAATTTGATTAATTGAAAATACAATTGATCTTTTAGGTTTAATATGTAGACTTTCAAATTTATTGTTATTATTATGTATGATACATTTATTTATTGTTATATGAATCTTACGTATTTTACACACCAATCACTTTGAGAAAGGTGTCATCAAGGTGTGGAGGGTTTTTAGGAATATGTGTTGGTGGAAAGTTTGGGAGAGTGGCAAGGGACCTTGCAACCAAAGCAAATGCTACCAACAACACTAGCATTTATTTGGAAGACATCTTCAATTAAGTTCTCACGAATTTGGATAATATTGGTGCACAAACTAAAGAAGAGCATGTGGCCTTTTATAATGGCTATATTCAATTGTTCATTGACGTCATCACACACTGTTGGCTCTTACGTTAGCTTAAATCCTAATACCCAATATTATTAAAAAAATAGTTGTTTCAATTAAGTCATTGTTACACCAACCATGATAGATGTATATTCCATAGTGAGGTTCTTGGAGAGTTCAAGAAAGACACGCGTAGAAAAAGAAAAAGAAAGAAAAAGTTAAAAATTCTGATAAGATAAATCATGCGATAGAAAAATAAGAGAAAAACAAATTAATGAAGTATAAAAGAAAAAAAGAAGAAAAAATAAGTGTATCACTACTGGGTAGGCTTACCCTTTACGCATTTCTTATATATTTTTTTTTTTTAAATTTCTCTCATCTTATTAAACTATATCAGTCATTTATCTCACTTTTCTTTATATCTTTTTTAAGTATCTCATGATGTTCACCGATATTTATCATTAATTCGTTTTTCATACAAAGCATTTAGTATTGACTCATGACACGCGTAGTTGAATTAATCCTATTCCGTGTCTTTTTCTCAATCATAGTCTACTCAATCGCATTTGGAAGTCATCTCGTGACCTTATTATACCATGAGCTCTTCAGTGGCACACTATGTTATATTGTAAAAGTTTCTTCCAATAAAAGGAAAGGTAGGTATCACCGATTTTGAGAAATCCAATAAATCCCCTTCACTAATTTATAAATGTTATTTCTAATCAAGAAAATAGTGTTTTTATTTTAAATTTAATCAATGTATTGACAATATAATTTATACAGTTATCAAATCATAAATTTGGTATATGATAAATTTTTTAATTTTATAATATAATTATCATAAAATATCATAATGAAAATAATTTTTTGTTGATTAAATAAACTTGTACAATAATTAAACTTTTTATCCTTTTTCCTGTTATTAGAGTTAAATGATATGATATTTTATAAGTACGGTGGAAAGGATAGCAATACAATTGTAGAAAGTATAATGCCAAAGTACCTTTAATTTACTTCTTTTTCCAGAATTGACTCCTACCTAACATTACTTCCTTGGATGTTATTCATATTCTCTTTCATTTCTTTCGGATATGCATACGTACATACTTTTAAATGTTTTTACTTACTATAATATTTTAAATTTTTAATGTGCATTGATATTTTTTTAACAACTTTACAGTAACATTGTATTTTCTTCTTTGACAGATCATTGTATTTTCTTTAAAAAGTATAAATTACTTTTTAAAAATCTTTGAAAGTTAAAATTAAACCTCTTCTTTTAAGTGTTGAATATTGAGTTCAATCAATATACAACAGTTACTTATATGTATAGTTCTTTTTAAAGGTACTTATATGTATAGTTATTATCACCACCAACATGGAGCAATTGAGCAAAGCTCTTCCTTTAATTAATTTCATTTGAAAAATATAATATTTCCAAAAGAGTGTTTATATTCTTTTTGTTAACATTAATATTAAATGGCATGATTTTATAAGAAATAACAAGGAAAGTAAAAAAATGAAGTAGTACATTTTTATATAGTATAGTATTACAATACACTTTTAAAATTTATTAAAAACTATAATATTATGAGTGAAGTTCATGAAATAAGAAATGAGAATCATGAAATTAGGAGTGGAAAATGCATGTATCTAAAAGAGTGTGTTTATACTTGTAAGCATGTCTAAATTGGCCTTTAATTGACTTTTATCCCCAATATTGGACCATGTTGGAGTGAAAACTTACCGGTCGTTGTGTTAGCAAATACCAGCTGATTTTCTAGTAAGGATTTGACTCAAGGAAGAGACATATTCTTTGATTGAGTTCTCAGTCCACTCCAAAGAATTTCTTAACAGCTTGTTATTTTAAAATTTTTATGCTACTCTACTCCGAAAGAAATTGTGATAAAAAGGAATGTTTTAAATTACTAGATAAAATTGGTCTACATGTAAACAAAAGTTGTAAAAAAAGCTACAAATTTAGGTAAGTAAATGAAAATAAGAGAATTTGTATTGATATTGCTCGTGGACCCAGTTAATTTTTCCTATTTATAGTGATCTAAGCACATGATCAACCGCCCTTATAAATAACTACCCTGTTAACAATTTTGTTTGTTAAAAAATGGACCAGTTTGATTTAAAAACTGATTAATTTATATTATTTAGATGTTTTAAGTGTATGTAGTTTGATTTAGATTATGATTACTTTAAATTTAATTATTTTTTTGTAGAGTCCCAAAATACCACCAAAGGACATAATTTAGTTGATTAAATAAACTTTTATGGGTGTTGTAAATCCTTTCTACAAATAAAAAAAAATTCAAACTATGTACACGACTTTGCCTTCATAACTGACCGCATGAATAATCGCTTAGTTGGATGGAAGATGAAGTTATGAAGCATAGCAGGCAGGACCACTCTAGCTAAGTCAGTACTTAACTCCATTCTGGTGTACCCCATGCAGAATATTTGGTTGCCTAGCTAATGGAGTGTGTGATGAGATAGACAAAAATACAAGGACCTTCATTTGGGATATTCAGCTCTTGATTAATTCCAATTGGAATATGTCTTTTGTCCATACTCTGCATGAGGGGAATAAGGGTGCAGACTGGCTAGCTAAGGTTGGGGCCAGTTCTTATGAGTTGTTGCAGGTGTGGATTGTTTGTTCCTCTTGTCTGAATCAGATTCTACTAGCTGATGCTGTTGGAGTTTTATTTCTTAGGGGTGCTTGAGTTTTGTTGTCATATATATAAATATATTTTTTATACCTGTAAAATAATTTTGTTTTACTACTTAAACTATCTTTTTCTTTTATTTTACTGTCAGACATCATTTTATATAGTTGTTGTCTTTAGGGTTTAACCTCCCATCTTTCTCATTATGAATAACCTTTCTTAGCTATAATATTTTTAAGGATGTGATTCTTTAGAACATAATAAAATACCTGGAAAGAAACACATCCTATTATATGAATATAATATATTGTTTAATTTTATCATACGAATAATAGTTTTATTTTACCGCACTCTCGAATAGCACATATACCATCTTTTCTTTAACAAGTGCAAGCTTTAACTCATATCATATCCATTTTAGCATCTAACTTTTACAGATATATATATAAAAGAAAAAAAAAAGAGACCACACCGTGCACAAATCAAACTATATATGCACATACAGAAGTGAAAGTTCAAAGCACACATAGGGAGAGTCTCACAACATGCATGGTATTACATGGGTTCAAACTCCCTACTTTTTATTTAATCATACACGCTCATGCATGTAGCACTGACCATAATTAATACTTATATTAAATAGTTTTAGCAAGCCAAGGTTTCAAACTGCGATTATGGTTGTAACATATGGTGATGTACGTGGTTGTAGAGATCGAGTCCTTAAACCATAACGCAATCTAAAACCTTTGACTCACTCATCAGTTTATAGGCGGCCCTCTTGATGGCCTTGGCCTACGTGGAGTGGAGTTTGATTCCTCCGCGGCACCGTGTCCAGGATGGGGCCATTTTACGCTTTGTGGCTCCTTTGTAGTCACGTGTGGCGGTTTTCGCGGTTTCTTGGGAATGGTGTTATCAAGGTGTGGGGTGTGTTGTTGTTCTTGCAGGGATGGAGGTTGTTTAGGATATCGATGATGCTTTGGGTTATTGGCAAGGGAGGTTGCAACCAAAACGAATGCTACCAACAACACTATCATATATTTGGCAGACATTTTGATCGAAGTTAGCTCTCACGGATTTGGTGCAGAAACTAGAGCAGGGTAGTGGCCTTTTATAATGGTTACGTTATACTCAAGGAAAAAATACCAACAAGTAATTAATACGAATGATATTAGATTTAGTTACCTTAACTAATATTTTGGATTCAAGAGTATTGTAATAAAAAAATGAAATTGAAAGATGAAAATTTCATTAAAAATAATAAATCATATTTTCGACACAAATTAATAATTGATAAAATTGGTAGGTATTTCATATTAATAATATAATAATATAATAAAATACTCAAGTAAAAAGATAGCGTCATAAGGTTAGAGATTAACTTTGTCTTAAAAGTGGTTAACAATGTAATGAAATTACTTACGGTTAGGGGTGGATATACCTTGGTAGCTATGGGCTAATTGTCTTCACAAAGTATTTTTTCTTAAATATATTAAATAATTATTATTCCTGCTAAAATAAAAAATTAGGTGCAGATAAAGTATTATTTTGGAGAGAAATTTATAAAAAAAGAAAATAAATTAATACCAACTAAATATTCTGGTTTTTTTTATATCATGAGATGGTGTATTTTATAAAAATTTATAATATCTTTTATATCTCGATATCTAAACATATTCTAGACTAAATTTTTAATTCCACTAAAGAAATTTTCTGGATTTATTACTAAGTATTGTCATACATGGACATAGTTGACATAATATGTAAATATAGTTAATTTTTTTTCCACAAATAATTA
>PYAF01001288.1:123727-150124 GCA_007407185.1 Glycine tomentella | reverse complement strand
AATAATGTCATGAGATTATTGAAATATTTAATAATAATTTATTATGCATCAAAAGTAGTTTTAATTGTACTGCAATCAAAAGTAGTTAATATTATCTATATATATGGATAATTGTATAATTACATTATTTTTTTTATTACTTTTTTAAACAAAACTAATTATGTTTTACATGATTATATTTGATAAAATTAATTTATAAGTTAGTTGAAGGACTAGTTGATTTAATTAATATTGAAACTTAGTTGGTAAGATTAGTTGATTGAAAAGTTAACTAATAAATATTAAATGACATAAAGAGACATATTCAATAGTAAGTAGGGTTTATTTAACAAAAACAGAATTTTATTTTTTATGAATTAAATCAATAAAATAAAAATATGCAAAGGAAATGAGGTAGGTTATATAATTTTAGAAAAGAATATAGAAATTCAACCAATAATTGTAAAATTGATATGATTAAAAGAATTTATAATCTTAAAGAATGATGTAATGATGATAATTGATAAGTTGATTGAAGTATATATATTACATGTAAGAACATAAAATTATATTAGATGATTTTTTCATACAGCTAACAAAATAAGTAAGAGAATTTTTAAATTGAATAAAAGGGTAAAATAAAATTTGAAATAAAATATTAAAAATAAAATTAAGAACAAAAAACTAATAAATTATAAATTAATTTATTTTTCATAAATGACTTCAAATAGTTTATTAAAATAAATTATTTGGAGTTTAAATAATTTATAAAAAATAAATTATTAAAATAAATTCGTGCACCAAACAAATTTATTTTGATAAAAAAATTTATATATCAATCTTACAAATTTGTCAAAAGTCTTACCAATTTTATTTTTTTATCAGAAAAAATATATATTATAGATCTGAGAGGGCATACCAAACATAACCATACCCATATATCTAAGTAAACTATGGATGGATAAATCCAACGTTAATCATTAGTCTATAGTATACTCAATTATATATTCGTTGTCGTCATCAAACACTGTTACCTCGTGCGTAAGCTTATCTAATTCACAATATTATTTCACATTTGTTCATAATCATTTTCACACAAAGCTAGCACTGCGTGTTGACTCCTTGTTTAAACAAATCGCTATAGGAAGACTTACTTTACGTAATGCTTTTATTGAGCTTATCTTGTTGAAGTTCGATCAAAATATTTTATAACATTTTTAAAAAAAAAATCTCCTTAATTTTTCTTTATTATCCATAATAATCTTATCAAACTCAAATAAGATTGTCTCTATAATGATTCTATCTTACTTAAATAAAATTGTCTCCAATAAATAATATATGTAATTTATTAAATTTTACCAAAGCTGATACACGTAAATAACAATATTATGATAAAAGAACTATTGTTTATCGTAATCATATTGTTAAAACTGTTTCTAGTCAGTTGAGTTAGTTTTAATTGTGCTTATTGTCTTTTCTTAATTTTTTTTCGAAAAGCAAGATATATTTATAATTAAAAGATATAAGACTAATTTTGGAAACATAAATATTATTAAAATAAGTTTTTTTTTCTCCCAATAAATTTCTTATACGCATAATTGGAAAATCAAATATCTACCAATATACTTAAAAAAATCAGTTATTTACTCCACCGTGATAGACTTTGTTGGTTTCATTAAATTATATTATAGTCTATTCACTTGCCTAGCTAATACGTAGGCTTAAATCCAGATCACAACATTAATAAAGAAAAATATTTATTTCAAGTCATTTTTACACGAATTATGATAAATGCATGCCCCATTGTGAGGTTCACAAGAAACAGAGATTGAAAAAGAAAAGTGATAAATAATATAATAAAAAAACAAGAGAAAATTAATTAAAAGAAAAGGATATGAAAAAAAGTGTATGTTAAGTACTTTTTTAAGATCTGTAAAAAAGGTATTTTTTGAGGAATATCTTTTTAATCACTCAAATAATAGCTTTCCTTTACAAATCTCAGCTTTTTCCAACGTAAAAACAATTCGTTTTCTTATGACATTACATTACAATTATATAAGTTTTTATCTCTCTTCTCTTCCTATCTCTACGTTGAAGAGATATTCCACCAATTAATTCTATTCTTTTCTTTTTTATACAAAAATCTAGCTAGAATTTGATAAATTAATATTGACTCTTTTAAACGGCAATTTTTTTTCCCTTTAAACGTGTTGTTGATCTCTATGCACCGATCGTAACATTCAACTTAATTTTTTCCCTCAAATTATAGTCAAGTCACTTATCACATTTGATAAGAGAACACTTAGAATCATCTTAAAAATAGGTATAAAGAAAGAAAAAAAGAATTTGATCCTAACCGCGACCTGCTTATAGAACCAAAGTTATCAAAAGGAGCGCGATTCTAATCACGATTTGTCGTAAAACCAACACTATTGAGTTCTTAACCAAAAACAAAGGAAAAGCTCTCACAAATAGATAAATTTTCAAATTTTATTAATCTTCCAATTCTGCCTTTGGAGAGTACAAGAGTTTCATATTTATAGGTTAATCTTGAAATGCTATAACAAATTTCCACTAATATACATTTACCAAATGCATTGATAATTGCATGCTACTAAATGAAAATAAATGACAATAAACATGAAAATAAATTCTCACTAGCCACTAAATAACCAAGAGCATTCTAGAAAACATTTATTAAGGCCAAGAGAAAATGAAAAGTCACCAAAAAATTCAATCACAAAAATCGTACGAAAATTATAAATAAAATGACAGAAATTGGACTTAGTTATTATCTAATCAACCCATTATTAATAATTCACCAAAAATTGATCAACTCAACCCATGGGTGCTTCTTGTCTTTTAAATTGGGTTTTCCAAAGTGATTCTTCAAGTTGGCCTCAAAACATCTTCATCAATTTGTAAGAAAGTGACTTAATTAGGTGCGATTCTTAATTCACATTGGTCTTCTTTCTCTTTGATCTTTAAAATCAGGCCTTACAATGCTTGCTTCATCCTTTTAGTCTTGGACCTTGTCATAGGAACTCCAATCCCATGTAAGACGGGCTGGTTGCACCTCTATCGTTCCTTCCCTCTTTGAAATTATTCGTCCTCGAATCTGATCCGTTACTACATCAAATAAAGATAGATCAAACACATTAAAGGTAGTACTTATCTTACCATATTCTCTTGGCAAGTCTAGCTTGTAGGCATTGTCATTTATCTTTTATAGAACTTGAAAAGGCCCATCTCCTCTTTGTTGCAACTTGGATTTTCTTTGAGTAGGAAACCTTTCCTTCCTCAGATGAACCTAGACCCAATCTCCTGATTCAAAAATAACTCTCACTTGACCCTTATTTGCTTGCTTTACATATTGTTCATTCTTCTTTTCAATGTTGGCTCAAACTTTTGCATGCAACTCCTTGATAGAATCTGCCTTTTTCTTACCATCAAAATTAGCATACTCATTAGAAGGAAAATGTAAGATATCCAAAGAAGTCAAAGGATTAAATTCATACACAACTTCAAAAGGAGAATAAGAAGTAGTAGAATGAACAGACCTATTATAAGCAAACTTAACATGTGGCAAGCATTTCTCCCAGTTTTTTAAATTCTTTTGAATGATAGCATGCAACAAGGTGGTAAGTGTCCTACATACAACTTTAGTTTGTCCATCCATTGAGGATGTGCAACAGAGGAAAACAAGAGTTTTGTCCCCAGCTAATTCCATAAAGTTCTCTAAAAAATGACTTAGGAACTTCACATCTCTATCACTTACTATTGTTTTTGGCAGTCCATGCAAGTGCACTACTTCTTTAAAGAAAAGATCAACAATGTGTGTTGCATCATTGGTTTTAGAACATGCAATGAAATGCACTATTTTACTAAACCTATCAACAACAACAAATATATTGTCTTTACCACCTTGAGATCGAGGTAGTCTTAACACAAAATCCATTGAAGCATTGGTCCAAGGGTGATTAGGCACATACAAAGGTGTATAGAAACCATGGGGCATGAGTTTAGATTTTGCTTGTTTACATGGTATGCACTTGTCACAAATAGATTGCATATCATGCTTCATGCTAGGCCAATAAAAATGCTCATGCATAATTTTTAAAGTTTTTTTCACACAAAAATGCCCATCATTCCATCACCATGACTTTCTCTAACTAACATTTCACGCAAGGAACACATAGGCACACACAATTTATTTTTCTGAAACAAGACACTATCATGTCTATAATAGTTCCCAAAAGCATGTTTAGGACAAGAATCCCATACTTTGCCAAAGTCAAAATTATTAGCATACAAGTCCTTCACAAACACAAAACCAAACAATTTAATTAGTTTGCAAAGAAGTAAGCAAAGCATACCTTCTGGACAAAGCATCAGCCACTATGTTTTCCTTACCATTCTTGTACTTGATCACATAAGGAAACATCTCAATGAATTCCATCCACTTGGCATGGCTCTTTTGAAGCTTACCTTGAGATTTTAGAAACTTCAAGCTTTGATGGTCAGAATGAATTATGAATTCCCTTGGCAACAAATAGTGATGTCATGTCCACAAACCTCTTATTAAAGCATACAACTCTTTGTCATACGTGGAATAATTCAATGCTACCCCATGAAGCTTTTCACTAAAGTATGCAACTGGTTTAGAGTCATGCATTAGTACAACCCCTATTCCAACACCAAAAGCATCACATTCAATTGCAAAATCTTTATCAAAATTAGGAAAACAAAGCAAAGGTGCATTGGTCAATTTGTCTTTCAATAAATTAACAGCTTTCTTATGCACATCAATCCACTTGAACACCACATTCTTTTTTACAAGTTCATTTAAAGGTGCAGCAAGTGAACAAAAGTTCTTCACAAATCTTCTATAAAAACTTGCTAAACCATGAAAACTTCTTACCTCGTTAGCATTCTTAGGTACAGGCCATTCCCTAATTGCCCTTACCTTTTCTTCATCCACACTTATTCCTTTTGAGCTAATGACAAAACCCAAGAACACAATAGATTCAAGGCAAAAAGAATACTTTTTAGGATTGGCATACAATTTATTTTCTCTCAAAAACATTAAGAACAACATGTTCCTCTAATTTTTTGCTATAGATCAAAATATCATCAAAATACACCACAACAAATTTCCCAATGAAAACACACAAAACATGGTCCATTAACCTCATGAAGGTACTAGGTGCATTAGTTAAACCAAATGGCATCACCAACCACTCATATAAACCATATTTTGTTTTAAAAGTTGTTTTCCATTCATCACCTTCTTTCATGTGGATTTGATAGTATCCACTCTTCAAATCCATTTTAGAAAACACACACCAACCACTGTGATAGGATATCAATACTTTACAATGATTTTATTTATGGCTCGAAAGTCTGTACACATGCACCATGTCCCATCTTTCTTTGGAATCAATATCACAGGAACAAAACATGGGATAAGACTTTCCCTTACAAATCCCTTTTGCAAGAACTCATTAACTTGGCTTTGAATCTCATTTGCTTCTTCTAGACTTGACCTATAGGTTGGGTTGTTTTGAAGTGAAGTGATTGAGCATTTTTAATTTAGTATTTTTCTATTCTTATTAGCTTATTTGACTTCTCTTGAATTCTTATTTTCTCACTTTAACTCAGTTTTGGTCTTAAGCAAATAATTGGACTCAATTGATAATTGTTGCTTATTTTCTTATTTTATGCCTACTTGACCTATCTTTCTTGTGTAGGACCTAGAAGATTCTAGAAAACTCCAAATGGAGCATATGAGTAGTCCTTGAAAATCTAAGCAAAAGAGCTACAATTTTGTCAAAGATAAGCGTTGACCAATTGTTCCGATTTGGGGTCAAATTAGGCTTAGAAGTCAAAACCTCTACATTTGAGTTTTGGACTACGATTTTGGGTTTTGATTGGTGTAATTATCATAATTAGTTAGTTTAGATGGACGTAATCAAAGCTCATCCTTCATTTTGTTCATCACTATATATTAGTGTAGCTAGGAGGACAAAAATAGAATTTCTAGCCTCTTGTGCAAGTTTTCAAAATTTAAATAATTTTTCTTTTTCTTTCAACTGTTATTCATTGTTCTTTATTTTTCTTCTTCCTTTCATCTATGTTCTTCTATTTTCTTACACAAATTTTATGGCTCTTCCACTGATGATGATCATGGAAGACTAAACAATCAATGAATCCAAGGATCTAGTACAAGTAAGGAGAATTTGAGTTTTGATTTGATATTCTAATTTATGTGTGAATGTTCATCTTCTTCTTCAATCATCTTTACAATTTTTATGATTATGAATATGTTTAGGATTGAAAATGAATTAGGTTATAGATTTATTCCCTAACTTTGGATTTTAATCATAGATTGTTTGGATGATATTTCAATATGGTTTGTGATTTCAATTGATTTAGGAGTCAATTCAATTGAACTGCTTCTAATGATATTGAATGAACTTTCATAATATGATCATTATATGAGAACTATGATAATTTGCATTGCTTGAATTGGTGAATTGGATTGATATTCTTGAATCTATTTTACAACATCTTTTATCAATTTTGTTAGTTTATGCATGTTTCTTCAATTCTTATTTGTGTTTCTGCAATTTTTGTTCATTGTCTGCAAACTATTTGACAAAATCCCCATGTTGTTTATAAGTGGGTTAAGTCAGGAACCAAATCGGATTGTATCTCTGAGTCGACCTAAGTTAATCCTGTGCTACAAAATTATCTTAGTTTTAATTATTTTGTAGCAATTCGACAGTCGTTATCCAAACTGGCGCCGTTGCCGGAGACACAATTCATTGTGTGCCAACTTTAATCCCACTCATACACTACTAGAAAGACAACATTCAACATCGATTATTTTTGACATTCCACATCGATTTTGAACTGATGTGGAATCAGGCAACGTTGAAAGTGTGGAAGTTAACATCGATTTTTGAAAACCGATGTTAACATAACTAAACGACATCGATTTTCTTTAAGAAAATCGATGTCGTCAAATGATAAATTAAAAAAAAAACGTAAAATTTGTAAAATCAACATCGATTTTTCAAAAAACCGATGTAGAAAAGGGACTTTCTACATAGGTTATTTAAAAAACTGATGTGGAATAGCACTTACAACATCGGTTTTGTTGACAAAACCGATGTAGAAAGTTCATTTTCTACATCGATTTTTTACTACATAACTGATGTAGAATGTAATTTTTTTTATAAAAAAAAATACGACCTATTCTTTTGATTGTTTCTGACCCATATTTAAAAGATTGTCCAAACTCCACCAAAAGCTACAAAAATAAACTATGAAAACTAAATATATTATGACATATATAAAATTAAACAATCAGCTCTTACAATTTTAGTTGAGTGAAGAAAATCCAATAAAATAGGGAGCAATCACAATGAGCCAATCAAAGAAGCAAGTCTCTATTAAATTATCCCAATCTCAGATCCAGAAATAAACTAAAGAGAGCAGTGAACTCAAAATCCACACTATATCAATATTATGACATTAAGCAAAAAAATAACCTATGTAAACTGGGAACCTTCATGAATTGCATAGCCAGTTTTACATTCATATATTCCACTGGAGAGGCACGTGCCATTGCCATTGCAATTGCTGGGGTAGGATCCTGGAAAGTGAAGAGAACAAGAATTAATAGGCAGAGGGGTTAGAATCAAATAAGTTGTGTGAAAGGCCTTAATGTTGAACATATAAACTTCAAGCGGTCATAACTTTTGATAGAAATGTCCAATTGAAGCGTACTATATGTCAAAACGCTCGAAATTCAGAGAAGAATCCCTAAACAAGTTCTAGAAGGGGATTTGGTCAACTCTGTTTTCCAAAAATGCCTCTAACTAGGTTAAAAATAAGATTCAATATTCAATCACCCAAAAACAAACAAACAAACATACATCTTACATCTTTAATGAACTTGTCCGCAAGTGTACATCTTTGATGAACCTGTCCACAAGTGTATCAGAATACAAAATATTAGAATACAACATACATCTTTAATGAACCTGTCCACAAGTGTTAGGGCAGCCAGTCCAATGCATTCTCACACAAGTGTTTTTATTGTTAACAGAAACAAGACATGGGGTGAGCACTGCACACAAACAACATGACCATGTACATGAGATAGTCTTAACAATTAACATGTTTTAAATCATTACCAGTTTGCATAATTAATGAGAAAGAAATTCAAAACCTTGGAGATAGTAAGGGCAGGGCTCCACTGTTCCTTCAGGATATCAAGACACATAATTAGCTTATTCAAATCAGCCTTAAGCAAAAAAGCAAAATATCAATTAACAAAACCAAACATTTCATATCAAACACTTAGTGGGCAAGAAGAACGAAATCACATATTTACTACACATTCAACCCATACATTACCTTCAAATGCTAATCCAAACATAGAGGCAACTGTGACATGTTCAGACAGGTGCAAGAAAACTACTAACCTGGGATGGAGACACGAGGCCGGATTTCAACTCACGAGGATTGCTTCCAGCGCAAGCGACAATGAAGTAGCAGGTGGAAGATGGCGACAAAGATGAAAGAGCATCAGAGAGAGCACGAACCATGTATAGCACCTGCAGTGGAAGATGCCAACAATGAGAGTTGAAGTTTCTGAAAAATACGCTAGTGAGAGTGAAGGGTAAATGTTTAATTTGGGGGCTAGATGTCTTTTAAAATAAAGACAACATTGGTTTTTATTGAAAAACAAGTATTTTATGAAAATCGATGTTAACATGTACACATTAACATCGATTTTCAAGTATGTTAAGAAAACCGATGTTAATGTCTACACGTTAACATCGATTTTTAAGTATTTTTAAAAAATCGATGTTAATGTCTACAATTAACATCAGTTTTCATGAAAATTGATGTTAACTTGGTCCTGTTAATTACGAAACTGCCACTGCGTTTTTGTTAACATCGATTTTTGAGAAAACCTTTGAGAAAACCGATGTTAATTTAGCGATGTTAAATCTAATATTTCTAGTAGTGATAATTAGATAATAGTATAGGTACAATTGATATTAGTATATTATAATTGCGTTTGTCTATTAAAAAACTTTTTCTAGAAAAATAGGTAGATATATAATAGATAAAATATAGATAGATTGATAGATAGAAAATAAATAGATATATAGATGATAGATAAATTGAAGATAGATGAATATATAGATTAAAGATGGATAAATTGATAGATAGAAGATATATAGATATATAGATGATATATAGATTGATTGATAGATAGATTTATAGATAGATAGTAGATAGATATATAGATGATAGATTGATTGATAATAGATAGATATATAGATTAAAGACAAATAGATTGATTGATAGATAGATAGATAAATAAAAAGAATTTCTTTTTTACAAAAATTAATAATGATTTTTAGACATTTACCATGGTGTTTTTTACTTTTATTTTTTTAAAAAAATTGTTTGGGGAAATTTTCCATTTTCTATATCATTTAAGTAAATATTGTGAATAGTGTTTTGGTAGAGTAGTTGTCTATTATTTATGTGATTTCTGTCATTGACGAATTGAAATGTGTATGACTAGATCCAAACAAGGTGGCTTGCATTCATATGATCTAGAGATAAATTGAACATTTCACAGTTTGAGCAGAGATTATAGAAGTGTAGTTATGGATAGTAGTATAATGTATTCTCAGCATTTTGTTTATGAGTCTTCTGTTTCTAATTTTGAACAATTTGATTCTGAAACTATTATTGATAAAATATCTGATAACAATCGAACTCTTAAGGAATTAGTATATTCAATATCCTGAGACAGAGGTCAGTTATGAGCTAAAATCTGGATCAATCCATTTACTTCCAAAGTTTCATGATCTTGTAGGTGAAGATCCACATAAACATCTTAAAGAGTTTCATGGAATGTGTTCCACCATGCGACGACATGACATTCATAAGGACTATGTGAAGATGAAGGCATTTTCATTCTCTCTAGATGGGGTGGCTAAGGATTGGTTGTACCTTCAACCAGATCCTATCAACACTTGGACATATATGAAGAGAAGACTTTTAGAGATATTCTTCCCTACATCCAGAACAACATCCATTTGGAAAGAAATCTGTGGTATAAGGCAGCTACCTAGAGAGACACTATATGAGTACTGGGAGAGGTTCAACAAGATGTGTGCTACCTATCCTCACCATCAAATTAGTGAACAATTATTGATCCAATATTTTTATAAAGGGTTGATGTTAATGGACAGGTATATGATTGATGCAGATAGTGAAAGCTTTTTAATGGACAAGACTTTTATTGCTACAAGACAATTGATTTCCAACATGACAGCAAATTACCAACAATTTGGTACTAAAGTAGTTGCACCATCCAAGGCTACTGCAAATGAAGTATCTATTTCTGTGGTTGCTAATAACCAGAGGTTGGAGAATAAACTAACAGAATTAACATCCCTTGTGAGACAACCTGCCATTGGTCAACAGCAGAATGTGATGGCAACCAATCAACCAAAGATGTGTGGTATCATCTATATGCCTGATCATCCAATAGATACATGTCCTACTCTCTAAGAAACAAAATAAACTACTAAAGTTTCTGTCATACAACTTGGACAACCATTCAGACCTCAACAACAACAGTATAATCCTTACTCCAACACTTATAATCCTAGTTGGAGAGATCATCCGAACTTGAGGTATGGTCTTGGTCCACAACAACAATAACAAACACTACAGCTGCAGTCATTCAGACATCAACAATATCAATCCTCCACCAGCAAATACAAGCTCTGTCGTTCAAACAACAACAACAATTACAACAATCTGCAGCTACACCTACAGAACCTATGCAAAGCAATTCTGGACCTTTTGTGGAGGACCTGATGAAGCAAATGACAACCAACAACATTCAATTTCAACAGAATGTGAGTGCCACCATCCAAGATCTTCAGACTCAGATTGGACAGTTAGCTACAACTATCAATTGGATGCAGCAACAAGGTTTTAGCAACATTCTAGCACAAGCAATTATTAATCCAAAGAATGTGAGTAATATTACCTTAAGGAGTGTCAAGGAGTTTCCAAATTCAATAGATGTTAGTGCCAAAATTGATGATGGTGCCAAAACAGATTCCTCTACCTTTACCCTCTAGATCCATTCCTACAAAAACCAAAAAAGTGGAGCTTGATTCTGATCTTCTTGAGACTTCTACAAAATCCAAAGTTCTTGAAGGATTTGTGCATCCACAAGAGGAAGCTGAGGGGAAATGAGCAAGTGGAGATGAGCAAAACTGTTGTTTCCATTCCACCATCCACCTTGCTACAGAAGTTCAAAGATCCTAGCACTTTCACTGTCCCTTGCACCATTAGAGATTACACTTTTACATATGCAATGCTTGACCTTGGAGCATCGATTAATGTTATGCCCATATCAGTTTACAGGTCATTACATCTTGGTGATTTGAAACCCATTGGTATTCTCATTCACTTAGCCAACATGAGTGTTGCAGTTCCACTTGGAGTTATTAAAGATGCACTGGTGCGAGTTAATGATATGATTTTTTCAGCTAATTTTTACATTTTGGAAATGGAGAATGAGTCTTCCTATAATGACCCACCTCGTCGCTACAATATCACTAACTATAATCGTGAAAATTTCAAATTTTAATTAAAAACTCCATCAATTTGATTGTGAAAATGGTAATAAGTTTTCGCGACAATACACTTGCCATACAATGAACAAATATATAATTGCATATGTATATTTCAAAACATTACATATCATTCACGTAACAGTACATAATTTAGTTGTATCTATAAATGTTTATGCTTGGAATATACATGCCCAACAAAAAGAATCAATAGACTAACTAAGGAAGAGTTGATTTACAAAACACAACTCTTTTCCAAAACGAATTCTGACATTATCACGTCGGCTCGGCTGCTCCAACAAAATGGTCTCCCTCCAAAGTCACCTACTGCTGCTCATCTGCTCCCACGAATGAAAGTTCGCGATCATCACAGGTACCAACCACTCGGTACAAAACAGTTGCAAGGGTGAGTTTATTATACAAAAATAACAAGCATCAAGTAACAATAATTTGAAAGAAACAACAATAACAAACACAATTCATTCTCCATATTACATCATTTCAATATACACTCAACAAACTAATTATCCACTGTATTTCACAAATCAAAACAATCATGCTCAAAATGATGCATGCACCTGACTCATCTCTCATAATGCAATGTGGTACCATCCTCATGGAAATAGTCTCTCTAGGAAAATGATGCAGTAGCTCGTTGAGGTCACCCTGTTGTGCACTGGTCACTCCCACCCCATGGTGATCAGCCCTGAGTCTCAAAGGAGTTCCAAACAAAGTGATATGCCCCCTAGTAACCCTGGTACTTTACTGCCACCATTCTATTTCCATACATGCAATTATGAAGTATGAAATGTGGGCACCATGAATGCACTCACCATGGATAGGGACCAAAATTTTAAACAATTCATTTCTCTCTTAGGATGCTTAAAATTTGTAAACCCTTCCCCGCAGGGATATCCAGTCATGCACCCCCAATGTGCATGTACAACATCACCGATGCACTGACCGCGACTAGGAACACATTCTTCCTCGCAAAGGTAACCAACCGGTCAATGCACCCCACATGGACATACACCGCATACAACCATGGGCACCATCAATGCATGACCTGGCTAGGAACAAATCCTTCCCCTCAAGGATAACCGGTCATGCCCCCCCATGGATATCCATGTATATTCACATCACACAATGACATTGTTCACATCAACATTATTTTTCATCAATGTCATTATCAACATCAACATCACATCATCTCAATATCATCATCATACATATCAAACTCATCTCATTTCAACATCATCAACCACATCAACATTATCTCATTCAAACATCACCATCACATCAATAACATATCAATTTCAATATCATCAACAACATCTATAATTGATACATTGTATCCCATTAATTAAAAACATCGTTTATATTGAAAAATGAGTGCACACAAGAACAAACACACATCAATCATAAATTCATTGCATCCCATTAGTTAAAAACTTAGTTTTTCCTTGAAAACCAACACACAACAGGGACAGGCAGATATCCTCATAGTTGGACTCCCTAGCCCCCAACTATAGTACCAAACTGTAATAAAATAATAAACTCCCCTTACCTAACTAGGAGTTCTCCCATTAAAGTCTTGCGGTGTTGTTTCGAGATCCTTTGAATGTGTGTTTTTGTCCAAGCGCAAAGCTCTATATATCAAATTGAAGACAATTTAGTATAGATTTCAAAGATAAGGTCAATGTCAATAGTTGGGGTCATATACCCACTCAAATAAAAAGTAGCTAAAATGGTGTTTTACGTGTCCACATCAAAAGATATCATTTTGAAATTCCAATCACACCAATGTGACCGAGGTTCAACAAGGATCACAGAAATGACATCATTTTCATAAAGAGGAGACTTTTACAACATCTCATTTTCAATTGATTTTTTCAAACGAAGTGTAAAACTTTCAACAACGGTACCCAAAACACAAGAAACACTAAGAGAAGACAAAGGAAACCAACATTACCTCAAGGAAATCAAGAAAGAAGGATTTGGAGCTTCGTTCTCTACCGAAACTTCGAGAGGAGTTTCAAAGATTTCGCTCCGATTATGAGGTTCTTCTCCGTGTCGTGGTCTCATGGCAAACAACGAAGGCCCGTGGTGGAGAGGGAGTTCCTAGGGCTTTTGGGTGAGTTTAGAGAGAGAGAAAATCATGTTTTTGCGCTGCTGGTGCGTATTTATAACCCGAGTGTCTCACTCAGTGCGCCCTTCCTGTCTGTCTGGAAATATCTAGGAATTGTGCTCAGCGTGACTGCATGTCTTGCTCTGTGCAACCTGTCTCGCTTAGTGCAATTTCCTCTCTGTCATGAAATATCTTGGAATTGCGCTCAGTGTGACTTGTCTCGCTCAGTGCGCTGGTTATGCTTTGTGCAGCATTCAAAGTCCTTATTTTGAAGATCCCAACGGTCCAAATATGGAGAGATGAGTTGGGAAGCTACTGTTAAAATTTGGGGACGATCAAACGGTTAGCCAATCCGAAAATGTAGTTTTACCAAAGCAGGTCATGGGCCAAACTATCACTCTCGCATCACAACCATAAATCAAACAAAGTTTGCACTGCTTAACATTCATACCAAGAAATTGTAGCAGGGTAATATGCACAACAACACAACCAATCTAAATTAATAAAATAATCAAACAACACAACAATTACATCAAACATCTATTTTCTGTTTACTGACCATGCAACTTTGAAGTACCTGTTGAAGAAGCCTGATGCTAAACCTAGATTGATCAGGTGGATGCTTTTCTCTTTAAGAGTTTGATATTGAGATTAAGGACATGAGTGGTGCAAAAAACTTGGTTGTTGATCATTTGAGCAGGATCGACAGACCTGTTGAGTCCTTTCCTATTAGGGATAATTTTCCTGATGAGCATTTGATGCATTCGCATTCGTCACATGTTACACCTTGGTTTGGTGAAATTGTGAATTTCATTGTTGCATCTGTTGTTCCACCTTATGCATCTAGGTCTCAAATAGATAAACTTAAGAGTGATGCAAAATATTATTTGTGGGATGATCCTTATTTATGGAGGTTTGGTAGTGACCAAGTGATCCGTAGGTGTGTACTAGATCATGAGATTTATTCTATTCTTCAGTTTTGTCATGGCACACCTACCGGTGGTCATTTTGGTCCTCAGCGGACCACTAGGAGAGTATTGGATTGTTGTTTATATTGGCCCATCATGTTTAGAGATGCTCATCACTTTTCTATATCTTGCGAGTAATGTCAGAGAGCAGGATGGACCATTACACATAAGTATGAGATGCCTCAACAACCCCTTTTTTTTTCTGAGATTTTTGATGTATCGGGTATTGATTTTATGGGTCCATTTCCTGTTTCTCATGGCTTTTCATATTTTTCACTTACTGTTGATTATTTTTCTAGATGAGTTGTAGCTAAGGCCACCAGAACTAATGATTCTAAAGTTGTTGTGAGATCTAACATTTTTAGCAGGTTTGGTGTTCTTAGAGCCATTATTAGTGACCAGGGGCACCATTTCTATAACAGGTCATTGACATCATTTCTCCAGAAGTATGGGGCTATGCATAGAGTTGCTACAGCTTATTATCCCCAAATTAATGGGCAAGTAGAGGGTTTTAATATCGAGATCAAGCAAGTGTTGCAGAAGGTAGTGCAACCTAATAAGAAGGATTGGAGCAAGCTACTTGAAGATGCTTTATGGGCTCACAGAACCGCTTACCGAACACCTTTGGGGATGTCTCCCTATAGGGTGATTTTTGGTAAGGCATGTTACCTTCCGGTGGAGATTGAGCATCATGCTTATTAGATGGTGAAGAGTTGTAACATGACATTTGATGAAGTAGGTATGGAAAGGAAGCTTCAATTGCAAGAACTTGAAGAGATCCGCTTAGAAGCCTATGAGAACTCCAAGATTTATAAGGAGAAAGTGAAGAGGTTTCATGACTCTAGGATTCTTAGGAAGGAGTTTCATATTGGCCAAAAAGCGCTTTTGTTTAACTCTCGCTGCAAGCTTATTTTCGATAAACTTTGATCTAGATGGGATGAACCTTTTGTTATTACTAAATTTTTTTCCCCATGGTTCAATTGAGATGAAAAATGAAGTTATCGGCAAGGTCTTCAATCAACAACTCAAGTTATTTCATGAGATTCCTCAAGTGGGGGAGTAGCTTGTGGTAGACCTCTCTTTGGTCTCATTTTTATGTGATGATGTGCCTTGAATGGCATTTGAGGAGTTTTGGTTTCCATTCTTTTCTATGTTGTCTCTTTGCTTGCATTTCATTACATGCTTACATTGAAGACAATGTGCACTTTAAGTGTGGGAGGAAGGATTTACAAAACCTATTTTATCTATTTTTTGTTTTCTCTGTTTTCTGTTTTAACTGTTTTTTGTTATTTTTTTTTTGTTTTCAGTACTTGTTTTTGTTATTTTTCTGTCTATTTTCTATTTTCTATTTTTATTTTGTTGTATTTGTTTTGTTTTATTATTTTCTATTTTTATTGTTTTTACATACATAAAATAAAAATAAAAATAAAATAAAAGATTTTGCAGTAGTTGTTTTCTGTTTTTGTTGAATTTAGGCACTTTTTCATTTTTTTCATAGGATTTCTAACTTGCATAAATTGTGATAAATGTACCAATTTTTGTTTGATTGAGAGGTTTTATACTTGATGTGAATCATTGTTGCGATTGTTGAAGTGATAAGTAGGCTTGGAAAATGAAATTTAAGGTCGATCATATGTGATAGAATTATGCCTTGTGAGTTTTGGGGCCTTTGTGGACGAATTGCATAATTCCATTCATGTTCTTTCATGTGTGACTTCACCCTTGTGCTAGATTACTCTAGGTTTTGCCTTGTTGCTCTTGCCATTCCTTGTTACACATGCATTGATTGAGATGATTTAGACCTCCTTTCTGTTAACCACTAGCCAAATAAACATACCTTGCATTGATATCCATTGTCACCCTTTTTGAGCCTTTAACCTTTTCTTTCTTGTGTAGCTCAGTATAAGCCAAAAAGTGGAAAACTAGGTTATCCTACCTTTAGAGAGAAAATGGGCCTTGTAATTGTTTTAGAAGTGGGTTTCAAACAAGTGGGGGGATTTGTATTTTGTTTTGATTTGAAAGAAAAGAAAAAGAAAAGAAAATAAAGAGTATAAAAAGTAAAAGTTCAAAGAAAAAAAGAAAAAAAGAGAAAAGAAAAAGAAGTACAAGAAAAGAAAAAGAAAAAGAAAATTGCAATAAAAGTGTGTTTTGGTTTATTTTCATCCTTGTAAGTTCTTTATATTTTAATTATGTTGTTCTCCACCTTGTTTCTTTGTTTCTACCCCTCTTTTTACTTGTTGACTTACTCCTCATTGCCCCTCTTTTCTCTTAGTTTTAGCCTAAATATCTTTCTTTTTTATCCACCCTTACCTAAACCATACATTACAAGCCAATAAAATCCCTTTTGAACTTTTGATGCATGTGTATTTCAAGTTGAATGAATTAGAGTCTTATCAATATTTGGATGTCGTGGTTACATGTGGTATTTGAGTGTAAACAAAAACTCATACACATTTGAGGAGGTTGAGTGTTGTTCTTTGAGAGATTTCTATCACCTTGGTACATTCTTAATTTTAACTTGACTACTTTTTCACTTTGTCTTTGTGATCATGTATTGATGGAGTGCTTGTTACATTGATATCATTCTTCCATTTTCCATATTTCTCACTTTTTTTCATTATTAGGATCCATTGAAAGATGTGTGTGCCTTGTTCATACCTTTTTTGTAATTTGTGGTTTATTATAGTTTAATTGTTTTTCTCTTATTCTTTCTTTTAGTTTTGCCCAAGAATGCAAAAGATAAAATGTGGGGGAGTTTGATTGAGCATTTTTAATTTAGTGTTTTTCTATTCTTATTAGCTTATTTGACTTCTGTTAGATTCATATTTTCTCACTTTAACTCAGTTTTGGTCTTAGGCAAATAATTGAGCTTAACTGATAATTGTTGCTTATTTTCAGATTATGTGCTTACTTGACCTATCTTTCTTATGCAGGACGTAGAGGATTTTACATAACTCCAAATGGATCATATGAGTAGTCCCTGGAATGATAAGGAAATGAGCTACAATTTTGTCAGATATAAGCATGTGCCAATCGTTCCGATTTGAGGGTCAAATTAGGCTTGGAAGTGAAAACCTCCGCATTTGGGTTTTGGGCTACGAGTTTGGGTCTTGATTGATGTAGTTAGAATAATTAGTTAGTTTAGATGGGCTTAACCAGAGCCCATCCTTCATTCTGTTCAGTCACCATATATTAGTGTATTTAGGAGGACAAAAACTGAATTTCTCGCATCTTGTACAAGTTTTTAGAATTAAAATATTTTCTCTATTTTTCTCTCAACAGTTCTTCATTGTTCTTCATTTTTCTTCTTCCTTTCATCTATGTTCTTCTATTTTCTTACACAAATTTTATGGCTCTTCCACTAATGATGATTAGGAAAGGCTAAAGAATCAATCAATCCAAGGATCCAATCCAAGCAAGGAGAATTTGAGTTATGGTTTGGTATTCTAATTTTTGTGTGAATGTTCATTTACTTCAATCATCGTTTCGATTTTCATGATTATGAATATGTTTAGGATTGAAAATGAATTAGGTTATAGATTTATTCCCTAATTTTGAATTTTAATCATAGATTGTTTGGATGACATTTCAATTCGGTTTGTGATTTCAATTAATTTAGGAGTTAATTTGATTGAACTACTTCTAATGATATTGAATGAACTTTCATAATATGATCATTATCTGATAACTATGATAATTTGCATTGCTTGGTTTGGTAAATTGTATTGATATTCTTGAATATGTTTTACAACATCTTTTATCAATTCTGTTATTTTCTACATTTTTCGTCAATTCTTGTTTGTGTTTCTACAATTTTTGTTCATTGTCTGCAAACTGTTTGATAAAATCCCTCTGCTGTTTATAAGTGGATTAAGTCAGGAACCAAATTGGACTGTATCTCTGAGTTAACCTAGGTTAATCCTGTGCTACATAATTATCTTAGTTTTATTTGTTTGTAGCGATACGACAGTCATTATCATGAAGCACCACGAATGAAGTCAATTTGATACTCAATACCTTTTAAAGGAGGTAATCCATATGGATTTCTTCTGGAAAAACATCAAAAAATTCATGTAACAAGGAAACAACCTCACAAGGCAAAGAAGAATTAAGATCGTTAGTGAAATATACATCCTTGTACATGAGTACAAGTGTTAGATAAAGGGGGAGCTTGAAGAGGATCAAGATGCCGAGGCTCTTAATCTTGGATAAGTTTTAGCTTTTACATGCCATTCAATTGAAGGCATATGTAATCTTTAGATGTCTAAGAGTTTCATCTTATGATTCATTGCATTGCATAAACATCATTCATTTGCTTTTTGACATCATCGTACCTCCAGCTGAGGCATCAAGGATCATTTTAGTCTAAGGCCTCAAACCACTATAGAAAATGTGTAGTTGTGCAACATCATCAAAGTTGTTGTTTGGGCACCTTCGTAATAATGATTTGAATCTCTCCCATGTTTCACAGAGAGGTTCATTTTCTCCTTGAGAAAATGTAGCGATTGCTGATTTGGCACTAATGAATCGTGATGGAGGAAAGAATCTAGCAATGAATTTCTCCTCTAATTCATCCCAAGTGCTCAGACATTTGTTTGGTTAGGACTAAAGCCAAGTCTTAGTTTTACCTGTCAAAGAAAAAGGAAAAGCTCTAATGTATACAACTTCAACATCTTCATCTGAGGCTCCCATGGTATTGCATAGCTCCATGAATATAGATAAGTGCGTGTATGGATCTTCATGATCTAGACCAACAAATGGATGTGAGCCAATGAGACTGAGTAATGCAGACTTCAGTTCCACAACTTTATTGTTGAAAGGAGGGATGACTATGCTGTTGTAGTGCTTTGGTCCTTGTTGGTAGGCATAGTCACCAAGAGTCCTCCTTGGTGGTCTATTTCCTTCTCCCCCTCAATCAGCCATATTATCATGTATAAGCAGTTTTTCCGGTGAAGGAGAATTGATAGACGAAGTTTCCCCCGGTGGTTTATTGGCTTCTTGTTTCTTTCTCTTTCTATTTTTCCTTTCTGTTTTGGTGATTTCTGGATCAAACAAAGGTTTATCTGTAGAAAACTTATCTCGCATAAAGGAAAAACAACAAGCTACAAGATCTCATAAGCACCAAGGTTAACAAAATATAAAAAGAGAATTTATACAAAATTTAAAATGTAAATAACGAAAGTAAAAAGAAAAAAGTCCTACTAAACTGAAAGATTAAATTTAAAAGAACTAAGTAAACGACTCAAGTCTCCGGCAACGATTCTAGAAACTTTTTAGACTTTTGGAAAGCGTACCAATTTGTCATTGTAAGTTACAAAATTTATAAAAGTTCGTCTCCACAGGGACTTGAGTTTACTAAGTTACTCCAAATAAAATTCAACAGTTTAATAGTTTATGTACAAAGAGTGTAAGAAAAAGTTCATTTGATTGTGAAATAATAGAAATTACAGACATAAAGAAAATGAAAATCTAACGGATTTAGTACGTTGATATTACGGAAACTATGGATACAAATAAAGCGAGTGTAGTTAAATTCAAGAAAAGTGTAGGATTGGATTTCATCGTTTATACCCTTAGTATTCAATTAACTTTACCATGCATAAATCATTTTCTATTCTTATTGATGCACACATTAATTTACCCCAAATTGATCCCTCACATTTGAGAATCCTAAGGATATTTACTAAATATCGATCCCTCGCATATCAAATAAATATCCCAACATTAATATCATAATCGCGTGCTTATTTGAAATCAAAACTTTATGCCCTATTTCTAACAACATAACTTAATGAGTAAAATCATTCAGTTCAAACCCTAAGAGTACTTTCCAGTCAAACTTAGGATTTAAATTTCGTGAAACTAGTGATCAAGTAGAATCAAGCATTATAGGCAGAATGAAATTATCAATAAGGAGTAGAAAAGATTCATGCATAAATAAATATTAAAAGAGATGCATAGGAGTAAGAAGATTACATCCAATCCTTAAGAGAAGCTAGCCAATCATTGTGGAGAACACCTCCTTAATGAAAGAATTGATGAAGGGAACCATCTAATTCTTTTCGACAGAGTCTCCACACTAATTTTCACTTCTCCCACTCTCCTAACCTCCCTAACACTACTATCTAAGCTTCCTAAGCTAAGAATTTCGTCCAAGGCTCTCAATTTTCGAACATGGAATGCTTTCTCTTCACATTTTCATGGCTATTTATAGAAATCAGCCTCCTGCTTATGTCTACTCGCCCAAGTGAGTGGTTTTGTCTATGTTTGCTCGCCTGAGCGAGTTAACCATATCTCCTTGGAACTTGAAGCTCGCCTGGGCGAGTGATTTAGCCTGAAGATGCTCGCCTAGGATAGTTAAAAGCTTAATGGTGAAGAAAGGTCATGGGCCTGGATGAGTTCTAGGCCCTTTTGCTTCTAACACCTCCCAAATTTGATTTTGATGCCCTTTTCGCTTACTTTGATTGCTTGGATGCTTCGGATACCATCGGAACCTATCAAAATACAAAATATGATTGGAATAATCTTTTAAAATGGGAAAAAACAACATTTACATGAGTACTAAATACATTCATCTAGATTTAGGGCAAGTTTATAAATAAATTTACTGAAATCAAAAGATAAGTGTCAGTATTGTAACTCTAATTTTACTAAAATAGGGCACTTATCAGTCAACCCCCTACAGGATTGTGGACGTCAACAGTAAATACCTCTTTATCAACAACAGCTTATTTGTTACTCTTATTCAAATTGGTGTAACCACTTTATCTCCTAGAATATCTGTAGCTATCTCCAAGGGATTATCTACAAGCTATTACTTATCTACAAGTAACAACATATCTACAGGGTACACATTATCTCGTATTCAAATTATATAACTATATATTATTATCTGTTATCTTATCAACAGATTAATTAACAAACAAAGGCCCAGGGCCTATACTTTACGCTATAAATACAGGTTCTCTTTAAACCTTTACTCACCCAATATTTACTCCATTCTCACTACTGTTCACCCACGATGAACATACATCTGAGGCACCCTCGGAGACTTTCTATCCACTTTCTTACTCAGTTATGTTTCCCTAATTGATGTACTTACTTAAGTGTCAGAGTGTCTTTCTTTTGTTTTGCAGGTCCTTCCCTAAACAAGGTTGAATCATTATCCAACGTGCAGAATTTGGAACCCACCTGGACCTCTTCTAGCTCATACATGGAATTTTCAAATTTTGGCAAGAACATTTGGCGCCAACAGTAGAGCAGCGGTAAAACTTGCCCTGCAGCCTCGCAATTTCCAGATCATTGCATTCTCCGAACCACATTCTATGGCCACTCACGTCAATGGTCAGTATGTGCAACACTCCCAGAGAGACATCCAACCCTTCTCAGACAACCATGACAAATGCTGACACCATCCAACAACTCCAAAACCGCATAGCAGAGATGGAGAGAAGACATGAAGAAGAACTCAGACGGCTGAAGGCTGACCATGATCAGCTAGAGGCTCGAATGAGACACTTAATAGTTGCTGTCCTCAGCAACAGACAGAACTTCAAGATAAGAGCAAGGATAAATATTCAAACTGAACCACAATCTACAATCCTAGAATCATCATGCTAAGTACAATCAATTCATATCAAAGCTTCCATGGTACTTTCAAATCTGTCCATTTAGTGAAAGTAACTTGAGTGTTTCTCATAGACTTGTGTTTATACACTCATTCACTCAAGTGTATCGGGCTAATCAATCTCTCACTCAACATAGTCACAGCATTACCATAGGCTTGAAAATATTCTCAACAGATGTAAGCATAATTTGATCAAAAGGTCTTTTAAGCTTGTAACTTGGCTGGGCTAAGGGTAGGAAAAATCTTTGGAAAGTAGCTAATATGAGGCTAGATCCAGTCCCTTAAGTCCAATCCTGTGGTCTTCCATGTCCCTTGTTCATTCTCTTCAACCTGGTACTTTATTCAACAACTTATTCTTAATGATAAATAAAACAAAACAAAGCAATAACTTTCTTTTTTTTTATTTTCTTTTTCTTTTCTTTCAAAATACAGCAACTTTCAGACTTCCAGCTAATAATCTCAGGATTATTATTTTTCAACTGGCATGTGCTTATTTATTCTTGTTCTTCCATACCAATTGAATTCTACTTGTTTTCCTTCATGCCTTGATGGACAATTCCCTTTTTCTGTTGTCATGGACTTGTACCGTACTTTCTCTAGCCTTAGGGAGGTTGGTCAATGGATATGGCTCTGATTTGGGTAATTTGAAATGAAAGGCTCAAGCTCAAATAAGGTACAACTGGAAAAATAATTGAAGGTAAGTCAATTTTGGCCCTGGTTTTCAGAAGAAGAAATTGCCTTAATCATGTCAAGTCACACCTGCATCCAGAGAAACAATTCAAGTTCTAGAATACTATGAAAATGGAGTATCTCAGAAAAAAAATAATTATTGTTTGGCTCAAAATCTCACAGGTGCTAAACTCAAGTCAATCACTGCTGACTTCATCTCAAGCAACATTTCAACTTCAACATGCATATCACATACCAACAATCACAATTCTATTCATGTATCATGCAGTCCATGCTATGTTTTATTTCACACAAGCTTTCATCAGAGAAATCCTATCTATTACTGTGTCCATTCACTTTTTAGTCTGAAAAATCTGATGTGCTGCCAACTTTTATTGAAATATTCAGCTAAAAATTTAAACTAATAACTAAAACAAAAATTTTCTGTTGGACATCCTTTGTTTCTTGAATGTGATTCTTCAAATAATGCATATGCACCCATTCCCAGATTTAGAAAATTGATGTCCCCAGCAATACATGAAAAGGATTATGTGCTGCTAAATATTCAATCATGTATGCATTATTTGAGAAATCACAACCAGAATGAACATTAATCCAAACAGCGCACACTTAAAAACAACTAAATACTAAACAACTACCTAAAACTGCTATAAGCATACTGAAATTTAAAAACAGAAACAAAAATTAGATGGTCCCTGGTTATCACTTTACTGCTGGATGCAGCAGCATTTGGCTTGTTGTCTATCTCAATCTCCTTAACCTGCAATGCAGAAAAATTCCAAACTATACCTGATGCAGTGGGGTGAATTCCCAGATTTGATCCTTGCATTGTGGTTCAGATCAAGTAGGCTGTGCATTAGTTAATAGCATTCAAAAATAACAGCACGGTTTTACAATCGTTTGGGAAATCAAGCTGCTCAGAATTTCGCAGTTTGCCTATGATTCCTAGATTTAAACAGTGAGAACCCTTAAAACAATTTAAACAGGGCAGTAATAACAGTCATCAGGTTCTCATTGGGCAATCAATGTTCTTTATGCCCTTCAAAAACAGTTTTCAATTAAAATCTTGGTTCAAATGAACCATATATTTCACTCAGGACCAACAAGATAGCAAACAGCAAGTGGACAATTCATATTAACAATAACAAGCACAGTCCAACTATCCAATTGGTTCAATCAAAAGTAGAAGACGAGTCTTAACAATTCCCAGATTTGATTCATTAGATGTACTAAACCAGATATAATGCAGATATCTTATGCAGACAACACTTCAAATTCACCAATGGCCAGTACACACTATGCACATTATGACAGAGAATTGAATAGCTTCACCTGGATTCCCAGATTTAGCCCAATGAATGTCCCTAAGTCATTTGGTCCTAAGCTGTCATGGACATAGTTCACACAAACAGATATATGCAGTCAACATTAAATCCTGTGTCCATTTCTTGGTCCACCCCACCTAAGCATTAACAGTAACTATTCTGTGGTTTAAAACTCTTGTCAAGATAACCATTTATTCAAGCATTCACATTTTAAACATTTAAGGTTACTTGCAAGTCCAAAATTTCAGTTCAAAACATAACACGAATCAGAACCAGTTTTATTCGTATCATGAAATTAGCCTCAATGGTTCCCAGATTTGGTCATTACAAGTTCAAGGCTTAGTTCCAATCCTAGTTGAATAAACCAATTAATTCAACTCAAAAACAATTTTCACAATCCCGCACGGTCAGCGCGGCAATTGGCGCGATCCGCACCATAAATCATTGGAAGGGCATTCAGCTCGAGCACTTGGCACGGTTAGCGCCACTGTTCACGTTAGTAGCGTGAAGTGACCGTGTCGATGGCGCGGTTAGCGCCAAACGTGGCGCGGGTAGCGCCAGAACATGCAGATGGAAAGCTCAGAGTCGAATGGTTGGCACGGCCAGCGCGAGTTTCACACGGTTAGCGTGGATTGGCCGTGGCTCTTGGGGCGGTTAGCGCCACACTTTTGACAGGCCTTTTCTCATTCTTTTTAACTGCTTTTTATGCTAAATTAAAAATTTAATAACCCTAAATGCCTAAAATTTAGCATGCATGAAATATAAATCTACTGCTATCAAATTAAAAGAACTTAAACACCTATGTATTTACATCAAAAGTGTGCTCGTTTAACGTCTTAAGCTAGACGTATTCTGCTGTTTAATCATTAGTAAATTGAAGTGGATAGGAACTGTGTCTCTATCCACTTGGCCTTCAGAATGAAGCTTCAGCCGGCATTTGTTAACTTTGAAAGGCTTGTCCTTGTCTAATGAATTGATTTCTATTATTCCATAAGGACAAACTTTTTGCACCAAAAATGGACCAGACCAAAAGAATTCTGACTTACCTGGAAATTTCAGGCGATATTTTGACAACAACACTTGTTGTCCTGGCTCAATTTCTTTTTGACGAATTTTGTTACGCCACTTCTTGGTCTTCTTCTTGCAAGTTTTATCATTCTCATCTGCAGCTACATGTATTTTGCTTGCAGTTTGCTGCTCCTTTTGTGCAGCATCCAGCTTTTTGGCACATTTCTTCTCAGATGTTTGCACAACCTTTGCTACAATCTTTTTCAGCTTAATCTTTGGTGCTCTAGCTGGAATATCATCTTCCTTTTCCTGCAGTACTTCCAGCACAAGTTCAATGGTTTCTGCTATGTTTTCCTGGTCTGGAATACTTAATTCTGCAGTAATTTTCACTGCTGCACTTTCAGCTTCTGCTGAATTTTCCTCTGCAGTATCTTCTGCTGATGCATTTTCTGCATCTATTATACCTGCACAAGCAACCTCAACCCAAAAATCTAGTCTAGGACAATTATGTGTGTCAGATGGATTTTTCACAGTATTGAAAACATTAAAAACAACAGACTCATTATCCATCCTAAGTTCTAACTTTCCCTGTTCTACATCAATCAAGGCCCTAGCAGTTGCTAAAAAGGACCTCCCTAACAGCAGAGGGATTTCACTTTCACCCTCCATATCTAAGACAATAAAGTCTGCAGGGAAAATGAACTTATCTACTTTGACCAACACATCTTCTATGACCCCTGATGGTTTCCTTAATGAACGGTCTGCTAGTTGCAAGGAAACTCCAGTAGGTTTTAATTCAGTTATGCCTAGGGACTTACACATTGATAATGGCATTAAGTTTATACTAGCCCCTAAGTCACATAGTGCCCTCCCTACATTTATATTTCCTATGGCTATAGGGATATTAAAGCTTCCAGGGTCTTTCAATTTCTTTGGAAGCTTTCTTAAAATGATGGCACTGCACTCCTCAGTGAGTGCTATG
>PYAF01001288.1:108288-121145 GCA_007407185.1 Glycine tomentella | reverse complement strand
TGCTCAGAGAATAAATCTTTTCTACTTTAGTTAATCCCTAATCCCTTAGTGAATTAACCCTTTAACCTGAATCAAAAACCCAATTCCTTGGTGAATTCTATCAAGTTAAGCATGTAAAAGACTATATTATAAGGTTCCGCAGCCACGCATCCCTATCCCTAGGTAATGAATAACTGTTATTTTACTAAGGTCAGAAATTTAAATCCCAACGTCCCCATTGAGAATCCTAACCCTCAATACCTAAATAGAATGGCCAATTCTAAATAAGAATAAAACAATGAAGAACAGAGTAAAATAAAACAATAAGAATTCTCATTCAATACCAGTCAAGTTACAGAGGAGTTTACATTAGTTCATGGTCTTCCCACAATACAAAATTTAGCCTACCATAGGCTTCAAAGAAACCAAAACTGTCAAATAAAACATGATTCTGCAGTGACCTAGCCTTGATTCTTGACTTGCAAGGTTTTAGAATGATGTAGGGAAGTGTGGAGATGATGTTGGATGATGTAGAGAGTCCCTTTCTTCAATCCAGAAGGCTTTCTTTTATAGATGAATTTAATTAGAGTAACAAAGCCTCTTTCTGTGCCCAATTTCGAACTTAATCTTTTTAAATCAGGAAACAGCGCCTTCGCAGCGCAGCTCGCACGGGTTGCGGCGCTGATCGTGCCAGCATTTCGAATTCATGGCGCTGATGGCGCGAGTGTAAAGGCTGATCCAGGCATCTGGCGCGGGTCGCGCGGGATGTGGCGCTATCCGCATGGAGCTTACGAATTGATGACTCTATTGGCGTGGATCCTGGCGCGAGTGGCGCGACTACTTCGAGTTGAATGCCTGTATTTTCCATCATGGCGCGACTCGCGCGGATGCTGGCGCGATTCGCGCTGGACTTTGAACCTTGTTTTCTTCTTTATATGGTTGAATCTCCTCTTTTTGTCCCTGAAAACACATCTTGGTAATAAAATGAGTTATAACCAAATATAATTGACAAACTAGCCTATAACTAATCTAATTCCTAATGATTTAATCGAAATATAACCTAAAACTATCCTAAAACTAAGATGTGTTTGCAACACATCAGACACCCTCAGGGAGATGAGCACTCCCACCTCACAAGAAATGAACCAACTCAAGGTGAATCGCACCCTAGACAAAATGTCAACCCTCTAGGTGGTCCCAGGTATATCGTCCAGAAGGGTGGACAACACGACAACACCCTTTTGTCGATCGTATTATGGACGTTAAGCTTCCTTCTAGGTGGCAATCTCTCAATCTAGAAAGGTATGATGGCAGTACCGATCAGGACGAGCATCTGGATTCCTTCCTCACTCAAGCAAATTTGTATACAAACAACGACCCTATGCTATGTTAAGTGTTTCCTACTTCTCTGAAGTGAGCAGCTTTGACATTGTATGGTGGACTCCCTCCACGGTCCATAGACAGTTTCGACACCCTTGTCGAGAAATTCAATGCACAATATGCGACCAGCCGGTCTCATAGGTTAACTTCCGCTGCATTGGCCACTCTGTGTCAATCAGATGATGAACCTCGCCGAGGTTCACAGAACGATTTGGACAAATAGCTACTCAAATAAGAAATCTCAATCCTGAAGTAGCATTACATTCCATGATGTTGGCTTTATGACCTGGCAAGTTCGTGGACAGTTTGTGCAAGAAACCTCATTCTATCATGGACGAGATACGCAAACAGGCTAAAGGTTATATACAGATGGAAGAAATGTCCAAGTTCCGAAATGAAGTCAAACAAATCGGACAGAAGCGAGACGAGCAGGAAGAAGCAACTAAGATCGATCCACGCTGGTCGGACAAAAAGCACAAGCCTAACGAGAGTCAGCCTCTCCAAATAAGACCCAGGTATGAGTGGTACACTCCCCTAACGGTCAACCGTGCCACCATCACGGAAGAAGCCTTCAACACAGAGGTGTGGGTAAGACTGCCTCAACCACTCACTCCTAAGTTAGGGACGAACAAGACCAAATACTATAGATATCATTTTAGTAATGGTCACAACATAGAGGGTTGTCAGTCTCTAAAAGACAAAATTGAAGAACTCATATAGGCAGGGTACTTATCATGGTTCATAAAACGGCCTGATAATCACCCACCTAAAGTCAGGAGACATCAGGAATATCAACAAGACACTAATAAGAGAAGAGCCAGAATAGATGACAGGGGACAACAAAGGCAACATCAGCCCAGACAGGAATGTCAACCCCTTCAATAACAGGAGAACGAGCCTGGCCTACAAATCGAAGGTGTGATCAACACCATCGCGGGCGAGTCTCTCACGGAGGACCATCCAGCCAGTCTCGAAAGAGACACCTTTACTCTATAAAGGACATTGACATCAATTACATCAATGCTCCTTTACCACATAGCCTCCCTTCTATCACATTCATAGACAAAGATTTCCAAGGAATTGACCTTGTCAACCAAGATGATCCAATGGTGGTTTCTCTTGTAATAGCCAATTTCAAGGTATCAAGGGTCCTCATTGATCAAGGGAGTTCAACAGATATCCTATATTGGAAAACTTTTTAGAAGCTTGAAGTTTCACTAAACACTGTCTACCCTCAATCTGGACCTCTCTTCGGCTTTGTTGGGGAAAGGGTAGAGATCAGAGGTTACGTGGACATCATGACCACTTTTGGTAAAGGCTCGCTCTCAAGAAGCCTCACCATAAAGTACTCCATTGTAGATTCTGTCACCTCTTATCTTGCTTTAATTGGCAGGAAAACACTAAACGAGTTGGGAGCCATCGTCTCCACACCTCACCTAAAGATGAAGTTCCCCACCATGACAGGAGAAATAGTCACTATCAAGGCAGATTAGAAACATGCTCGACAATGCTACATTGAGAGTCTAAAAATGGCATCGTATCCTCCCAACAGGGAGCCAGGCAGATACCATCCCACTTCGGGGGTACCAACCAAGTCATGAGCATAGACAAAGGGTCCACCCCTTACACATTAATTGTCTATACAACTCAGCATAACGACACATTCAATATGGACACACATGACAACACCACTGGTAAAGGTCCAAACATTATTAAAGAATTCATCAAGCTGCAGCCTGGACCTAAACCCCGACAGTGTACACAACTCAGCAGGAACTATACCAACCACGAGCATAAACACTTAGCTGATGTCTTACATAAGAACGCATGCCTATTTACTTGGCAACCATCTAACATGTCGAGTATCCATCCCAACATCATATGCCACAAGCTGGCCATCTCACACATCATCTGCAGGTATCACCTACCTTATGCCATAATCATCAACAATGGCACGTAGTTCGAAGCTCAGACTCACAAACACTTTCTCGCAGGGATAGGCGTCAAGCTTGTCCCCAACAGGGAAGGCCTAGTGAAGATCATCAATGAGCCTGGGCAATGGCGCTTAGAGACTACAAAAACTAAGTGGTAAAGACATTCTGAGAACATGAAATGCTACCCACCTGAAGTTCTACTACAGCTAATGAATCGAAGGCCGGATGGCGTACTCTTTTTCCTACTCGAGTTTTTTGTCCCTAAAAAATAGGGTTTTGGCTTGAGAGGTTTTAACGAGGCTCATTCGAAGAACAACAAGGGAATATGTACTTTAATTGCTACATTAATAAAACATATATCTCTTTCTACATGTACTTGTGTCAACATTGCAGGAACATAACAAAAGCAAGACTAGCGCCTGACTACTGTCCAAAGTCTAACCTTGACAAAACCTAAGATCATGTCCTCGTACTACTCTCCAAGGCCTGCCCTTGGTGAGCCTTACAAAAATCCAAGACGGACGAGTTCCTTGTCGCATCTCCAGAGGCTTGTGAAACCCAAGGTCCACCCTTTGTGAGCCTAGACGAAACCCAGGATGGACAAGTTCCTGGTTGCATCTCCATAGGCTTGTTAAACCCAAGGTTTGTCCTTGGTGAGCCTAGACAAAATCCAGGACAGGCAAGTTCCTGGTTGCATCTTCAGGAGGTTCATTAAACCTTAGGTCCGCCTTTGGTGAGCCTTTCTTGAAATCAATGTGAATACACGCAATAACCAAGAAGGGGGGTGAATTGATTGAAACTTTGTATTTTTAAAATCTTTAGAAAATCAGAGTTAAAGGATCTTTATCACAATTAAACCAAGAATGCTACAATCAATTAAACCACTAAGCCCAAGAAAACAATTACAAAAACTTAACTTGTTGAGTAATAAAGAATTCACCAAGAATCACAGATCAAGATAGCAAGAAGAGATTAAAGATAGAGATCAACACAAGAACTTATACTGGTTCACCTCTCAACAAGATAAGCTATATCAAGTTTCTTCTAATCAAAACTAGATTAGAGTTCCACTATTTACAAAATTCAGTTCTTACAAGCTTTACAACAATCACCCTTTACCAAACCTAGATAAAGAACAGAAATCTAAAACCCTATTAGACTCTTAGTGATCAAGACATAGAGACATTCTCTATTCTTCCCTCTAGAGAAATCCACTCTAGAAAAAGCTTCAAGAACCCTTTGTACAAGTTACAAACAACCAAAAATACAAAAACAAATTTACAAGCATAGCTAATGGAGTGAGACAACCTGATGATCCAATGATTATGAATGAATATGGTTTACCAATCATAGTTGAAAATGAGAAACAATTTCAGAACTTCCTCTCCAAAAGCTTCTTTCAAATCTCGCCCAAGAAATCTTTCAATACACCATGAAGATTTGAATATGTGGGACATGAACATAATATCCTTTCTCAATCTCAGAAGGCTTATGAAAACTTTAGAAATTTTGTAGAGTTTATGTGTTGTAAGTTTCACAAAACCCATCAACTATTTATAAAAAATAATTGTAACTAAATGTAATCAATTAAATCGCCCAAGTAATCGATTAAAACTTCATTTGCAATTGATTGAAAACAAATTTAATCGATTAAAATGCTCTTCAGTTTTCTAGAAAGGTTATATAAACAAGTAATCGATTATTTCGACATGTAATCGATTACTACAGAGATTCATTGTTCCATAAATGAACTAAGTAATCGATTACTGATAAATGGTAATCAATTAACATAGTCAAGTTATGTTCTATGTTTATACTGAGTAATCAATTACTTAATACTAGTAATCAATTATTTTATTCTTCAAAGCTCAGGTAATAGATTATCAGTATGTGGTAATCAATTAATATAGTGAAAAATAGTTTTTCCAAAAACTTAAAACCAAGAGCACTTTACTTTGATGCAATCATGAAATCTTAAACCTTTTCACAAACCATGTGCTTTTGTAAAATCGCAAATGCAAGTAAATGAATGTTTATACAATGCAAAGGATCATAGAATGATTCTCTCCTACATCAAGCAATTTGCAAATGCATTTAATTGAATGGCATGTACAAAGCTAAAACACTCATCCATCTTCAGCATATATTTTGATCCATCTTCATGCTCCCCCTGCATATAACAATCTCCCCCTTTTTGACTTTGATCATGCCAAACATCAATTAAACATGTTGAACTTTGGAGTTCTTAAAAGGAGTTGATTTTCAGGAGCTTATACTTGATAATCTGAAAAGGAAATCAGTTTCTTGCCAAGACAAGTGTCAAGCATACTTGCATAAACAATTTACATTTATATGTATGTATATGCTCCCCCTATCTTATGTAATTTTACATTGGTTAAGATAAAGAGTGTAACGCCCCACACACGGGGTGAGATATAAAATCTCAGTAAACTCAGGGCCCTTGAAGGTATTTCCTTCCCCTGGTTCACTGACAATACATACATATCACATAATTATCCTCATCATTCACATCAGTCGCAAATAATCGATACATACACAGTCCATATATATCTATCTATTAATGAAAACCAGGACAAGCTCATGGCTTGTATTCATACACCACACACTCACAAAACATCACCACATAATCATAACATGAGTATTCATATCATCGAATAACTTGATCAGTGTACATGCAATCAATGTACTACCATCTCAAAGAATCATACAATAGCAAGGACTCAGCTCATACACATTCATCAGTATCAATATCAAGGCATACTCATACATATATATATATATATGTATGAGTATGCCTTGATATTGATACTGATGAATGTGTATGAGCTGAGTCCTTGCTATTGTATGATTCTTTGAGATGGTAGTACATTGATTGCATGTACACTGATCAAGTTATTCGATGATATGAATACTCATGTTATGATTATGTGGTGATGTTTTGTGAGTGTGTGGTGTATGAATACAAGCCATGAGCTTGTCCTGGTTTTCATTAATAGATAGATATATATGGACTGTGTATGTATCGATTATTTGCGACTGATGTGAATGATGAGGATAATTATCTGATATGTATGTATTGTCAGTGAACCAGGGGAAGGAAATACCTTCAAGGGCCCTGAGTTTACTGAGATTTTATATCTCACCCCTTGTGTGGGGCTATGTTTTGCAGGTGATTCTTCCAGAATAGCAGAGAGATCCCAAGGCAAGAGGCCTATGCAGGATTAGATGCTGCTGGACACCTTAGGATAGAGGACATGAGCATGTGGCTCAGATACCTTGTATT
This sequence comes from Glycine tomentella, assembly GCA_007407185.1. Taxonomy (NCBI): domain Eukaryota; kingdom Viridiplantae; phylum Streptophyta; class Magnoliopsida; order Fabales; family Fabaceae; genus Glycine; species Glycine tomentella. Next base: position 114,548 of record PYAF01001288.1, on the reverse strand, counting down.
TTGTTTTGGTTTTGTTGTGATGTACCCTGAGGGGATATTTGTACAGTTTTGTATTGTACAGAGAAACTTTCATGTATATTCACCATATTATAGTGTACAGTGTTATACAGATGACATTTGATGATGTCACTATTAGTAGTTGCTTCCAAACTGCTTAAACTCTGATTGATTGTCTGTTTGATTGTGATGTGTGTTTGGTAATGACCCTGATTAGAAAATTGGGGCGTTACAAAGAGCAACATGTATACCCCTTTATAGCTTTGATTAAGTTCAGTACTTTAAATATGTGAGCTATGTTTCCTTAAGACCTTTTATTTTCAATATGTTCTTTCTTTAAGACACCTTTTCTTCACTTTTTGGCTTATCAAAGACAAAAATTAATATTGATGAGCATGAGATAAGCATGAACAGAACAAATTTTTGCATTAATCAAGAGGGTAGTATAGAAGTAGCATAACACAAAACATATCAAAAGAAACATAAAGAAAGCAGAAAACACCATAAGTAAACAATTACATGAAGCTAAACTAGAGAAGGCCAAAATCTTTGAGAGTCATCCTAGTCTCTAAACTTTCTAGCCTAGATGAAATTTCTTCCAAAGAAGACTGTGTTTCAGCCCTATGCTCTTAAGTAAGATATGTTTGGTTTTCTACCTTTGTATAGTTCATAAGGAGTTGTCTTCAAAATAGGCCTTATTAGCAATCTATTCAAAGTGTAGCAAACTGTACTTATAGCATCAGCCCAAAAATGTTTAGGAAAATTTGTCTAATTAAGAAGAGTTCTATCACCTTCTTCAAGGGATCTATTTTTCCTCTCCACAACACATTTTGCTGAGGTGTTCTTGGAGCTAAAAAATTGTGGTTGATTCCATTTTCTTCACAGAAATTTTCAAAATGCTCAGTTTGGAATTCACCACCATGATCACTTCTTATTAAGATAATTTTCCTTCCTTTTTCATTTTGAACAAGTTTGGCTAATTTTTTGAAAGCAATGAAGGAATCACTCTTGGATCTTAAAAACAAAGTCCATGTGAATCTTGAATAGTCATCAACAATTACAAGCCCATAGAGATTACCTCCTAAGCTCATAGTTCTAGAAGGACCAAACAAATCCATATGAAGCAATTCAAGGGGTCTTGAGGTAGAAACAACATTTTTATTTTGAAAAGAAATCTTGGTTTGTTTCCCCTTTTGACAAGCATCACATAGTTTGTTATTTTCAAACTTTAGTTTAGGTAAGCCAATGACTAGATCTTTTCTAATAAGCTTATTCATATGATGCATGTTAATGTGACTTGCTCTCTTATGTCATAGCCATGATTCATCACTTTTACTTACTAAAAAATTTGTGTTGTGAAAGAATGCATGTTCTATAGAGTAAATAGATATTACCTTTTCTTTTACCTACATGAATATCTTCACCGATTTGACCATCACAAATCATACAACAATTGTCATTGAAGGAAACCTTGAATCCTTTATCACATAGTTGGCTTATACTCAGGAGATTGTCCTTTAAACCTTCCACATAAAGAACATTTCTGATCTTGGTTTTAAAGTTGTCTCCTATATTTCCTTCTCCAACTATCTTTCCTTTGTTGTTGTCGCCATAAGTGACAAATCCTCCATTTTTTAGAGTCAAATTTGTAAGCATAGATATGTCACCTATCATGTGTCTAGAGCATCCACTGTTAAGATACCATAATGATGATTTTGCTCTTAGACACACCTGCAACATTCAAATTAAGTGGCAAAGGAAGGTACCCAATTGAGGTTGGTCCATACAGTTAGCTATTTTCTTTCTCTTTGGAACCCAAATGCAATCTCTATTAGGAACATGGAATCTCCTAGCATAGCACCTAAGAGATGTGTAACCTTTCTTCATGCAATAGTTACAAATTACAACTTTTGATGCTCTTCAAAATAAGTCATTTGATTATACTTTATTTTTGAAACAGCTCTCGGATCTTCTGTTTTGGTGGTACAAACTTGGTTTTTCCAAAAGGTTTTGCTTGATGTTTGTATCCCAAACCAGAAGTATCTCCAACATATTTTTTAGCACTTAGCATTTGATCTAGACTGCATTTTCCTCTATAGAGTCTTTTCAATAGATCTACTAAGTAAGAATTTTCAGAAAGCAATAACATGTATGTTTCACCTTAACTCTTTTTGTAATCATCAAACTCTTTTTGTAAAACTTTACATTTGTCTACATTTGATGAAGAGGAGGCACACACACATCCATTAGCTTTGTAGCTTGAAACAAGTTTTTCATTTTCTTTTTTCAAGTTACAAAGTTCAGTTTGCATTCATGCAAGTTTGGTAACATTCTATCTAAGATTACCTTTCACCCTATTGTTGGATTGTGCAATCTTTTGAGTTTCTTCATGCATCTCATGGAAAGCATCAACCATTTGATCAAATTCAGGATTTATCTCTGCTTTATCACTTGAGAATTTATCATCTTCACTTATTGTAGAAGTGAGGCATACATTAGCTTTTTCATTCTCACTTGATGATTTAGAAGTTGTTGAGTCATTGTCTTCCTATGCTATGTAGGCTTTCTTTGGATTTCCTTCTTTGTTTGCCTTCTTTTCACCTAATTGCTTTTTCTAGAATATAGGACATTCAAATTTAATGTGGCCAGGCTTACCACATTCAAAGCAGGTGAAGTTTGTGTTGTTGTTGTTGTTGTCATTTCTTTTGTTGAACTTTGAGAATTTCTTGTTCTTTTTGTTCTTCATGAACTTGCTAAATCTTTTGACTATTAGGTTCAAGTTTTCATTATCTTCATCTTCACTTGAGTCTTTTTCTTTTTCCACAGTAAAAGATGCAACTTTCAAGGATATGCTTTTGTGTTTCTTATCTGCATCTTCATCATGTGTTATTTGAGACATTTCTAATTCATACTCAAGAAGCTTACCAAATAATGCAGGAATGGACATCTTGGATATATCTTTTGATTCCTTGATTGCTTTCACTTTTGGTTGCCATGGTCTTGTTAGACACTTCAAGATTTTGATGTTTAACTCTTTACTATCAAATATCTTCCAAGACCAAAAAGATGGTTCACAATGTGAGTGAATCTTTTTTGGAGCTGAGATATGTTTTATGTGGTGTTCATTTTGAACATTTCATACTCATGAATCAAGGCATGTTTTCTTGATCTTCTAACTTCATCAGTTCCTTCATGAGTGACTTCCAACATCTCTCATATCTCCTTTGCACTTTTACACCTGACACTTTTAAAGAATTCATCAGAAAAAAGTGCAGAAGTAATCATGTTCTTAGCTTTAAAATCATATTGAACAACTCTTTTTTCAGCATCTGTCATCTCATCCCATTCTTTGGGAATCATATTATTACCAACAGTTTTCATAGGAACCAAAGGACATTTTTCTATTGCATTCCAAGCACTTGGTTCATTTGGTTGAATGAAAATTTGCATGCTGTTTTTCCAAAAATTGAAATGCTTTCCTTCAAACATCGAAGGACGATTGAGGAAGGCACCCTCCTTGAAGGTAATTTGTGTGGTATTCATTTTCTTTTAAAGAAAGATAGTGATCTTGAATAACACTCAAGAACCTGCTCTTGATACCAATTGAAAACAATGTGAATACACACAATAACCAAGAGGGGGGTGAATTGGTTTAAACTTGGCCTTTTTAAAATCTTTAGAAAATCAGAGTTAAAGGATCTTTATCACAATTAAACCAGAATGCTACACTCAATCAAACCACTCAGCCCAAGAAAACAATTACAAAAACTTAACTTGTTGTGTAATAAAGAATTCAACAAGAATCACAAATCAAGATAGCAAGAAGAGATTAAAGATAGAGATCAACATAATAACTTATACTGGTTCACCTCTCAACAATAGAATCTACATCCAATTTCTTCTAATCAAAACTAGATTAGAGTTCCACTATTTACAAAATTTGGTTCTTACAAGCTTGGCAACAATCACCCTTTATCAAACTTAGATAAAGAACAAAAATCTAAAACCCTATTAGACTCCTAGCGATCAAGACATAAAGACCCCTTCTCTACTTTTCCCTCTAGAGAAATCCACTCTAGAAAAAGCTTCAAGAACCCTTTGTACAAGTTACAAACAAGCAAAGCTAATAGAGAGAGATAACCTTATGATCCAATGATTATGAATGAATACGGTTTACCAATTAGAGATGAAAATGAGAAACAATTTCAGAACTTCCTCTTCAAAAGCTTCTTTCAAATCTTGCCCAAGAAATCTTTCAATACACCATGAAGATTTGAATATGTGGGACATGAACATAATATCCTTTCTCAATCTCAGAAGGCTTATGAAAACTTTAGAAATTTCGTAGAGTTCATGTGTTGTAAGTTTCACAAAACCCATCAGCTATTTATAAAAAATAGTTGTAACTGAATGTAATCGATTAAATCGCCTAAGTAATCGATTAAAACTTCATTTGCAATCGATTGAAAACAAATTTAATGGATTAAAATGTTCTTCAGTTTTCTAGAAAGGTTATATGAACAAAGTAATCGATTATTACAACTTGTAATCGATTACTATAGGGATTCATTGTTCCATAAATGAACTAAGTAATCGATTACTGATAAATGGTAATCGATTAACATAGTCAAGTCATGTTCTTTGTTTGTACTGAGTAATCGATTACTTAATGCTGGTAATCGATTATTTTGTTCTTCAAAGCTCAGGTAATAGATTATCAATATATGGTAATTGATTAATACAGTGAAAAATAGTTTTTCCAGAAACTTAAAACCATGAGCACTTTATGTAACACCCTCAGATTTCAATATATATGTGCATTTTTTGGTAAATCTGCATTCCTAAAGTAAATGACATAAATACCCTTAGATACTTTTGAAAATGACTAAAATGTCCTTAGACAATTTCCCAAATGACAGTTAGGTCCCTAGGGTAAATGACTAAAATGCCCCTGAACAATTGTACAAATGACCAAAATACCCTTTTAGCTCTGATAAAGTTAGAAAACCTCAGTAAAATTATAGAAACTTGACAAAAGGCCAATAGGCTTCTAGACAAAGAATTTTTGACATTCTTAGTAAAGAAAAACTATGAAATAGAATTTTTAGAAATTTTGAAAGATCACTCAAAAAGAATGGAATATAGACTAATATGAGTTTTACAAAAACACAGAAACAGGAAAGGTGCAATCTGGAGAATTTTCTTTTAATTATAGAAGGAATGGATTCTTAAATAAATGGTCTATACATTTTACTAATTAAAAACAAAAATCAAACAATAGGAATTTACAAAAGTCATTAGAAGGAAGTTAAGAAACATTCCAAAATTATTACTAAAACTTAAGCTAACTTCTAATTAATTTTAGAAATTTTACTTTCAAGAAAACAAATTGAACTAAGGCTTTTATAAATTATAGAGATACTTCTAACTAATATAAGAAAATATGAAAGCATTAAAACCCCTAAAAATCACATATATTCCACGATTTAAGCCATAAGAAAAAAAAATTGTAACATATTTGCCTAAAACACTAAGTTTGGCCGAAAACTATCAAGAGTGGAAGAAAGTTTTAGAAAAATGTGGAAAGGGGTACTTGGACTGTTAAGAATCAAAAAGCAAGATAAATGGACCACTTGGAAAGGTAGATAGGGACATAAGGCAAAAATCTAATAACCAACCAAGCATGTCACGTGAAGGAAGAAAAAACAAGGCAAGCCACCAAGCTTGAAGTTGAATGGACAAAGAATAAGAAAGCAGCAGAATTTTCATGAAAACAGCCACATGTAGGGTCGTAACCTTTTAGCCAATAAGGAAAGAACAACTAGAAAGCTAAGGCCATAGTAAAATTCTATGATATTTTCACTTTACAGCCAAGTGATTTAGCCTTTATAAAAACAAAGTGGGGACCAAAGTGGGAGCTGAAGATTCACGGACAGCAACCCCACTTTCAGCCATCCTTTTCACTTGTTACCTTACCTAAAAACAAAAGAAAAAAAAAAACAAAACAGCCACACCTTGGAAATTCACGTGAAAGGCTTAAAATCTTGAAGAAAGGTTACTAGATTTCAAACCAAGAAAAGCTAAGGTATGGGAAGTATCTTAATACACATAGATTAGATGATTGATAGGTTAATTTAACATCCATTTCTTTAGAATTAAGCCATGTTTTTCCTTGTTCTATAAGCTTTTAAATTTGGTATACCATATGTTTGCTAAAATGTCACAATAAATTACTATAGTACATGAGTTATAACTTGGATAAA
>PYAF01001288.1:48378-99632 GCA_007407185.1 Glycine tomentella | reverse complement strand
TTTCTATGATCCATTCTATTAGAAATTAGGTCATGGATATATGATTAAAGATTTGTATTATATATTGTTAAGATTAGTTCCTTAAGAAAATTGTGGGCACTTATATCTTTGATATTGTTGGATGATTAAAAATTTATAGTGCCAAGATATGAGACTTTGAGAAATAAATTAATGGTAAAGAGGAACTGAAAGAAAAAAAATAAAACCATGCATCATTTTCATTTAACCCCTCAGAGTGGAGGGAGGTTTCACTAGAGTGGGTGAAACTATTTTGATAATAGTACCCTTTGACCCCTCAGAGTGGAGGGAGGTTTCATTAGAGTGAGTGAAACTATTTTGCTTATGGTACTCTGTGGTGATAATCCGATATCTCAGTCATGCATCATTTAACAAAGAAATCATGCATCATTTCTCGTGAATCTGGTTCTGTTTATAAATGGTGATTTATTCGTTAATTGTCTGTGATGTTATTTCAATTTCTGTCGATTATCTAATCATGTTTATTAAATACTTACCCGAGTTGTGTCTGTGGTTTGACACCTGTGATGACCCCAATTTATTTGGGTGAGCAGAAGAACAGTAAGCTGAGGAAAGCATTAAGGAAGGAGCTGGATGTTCTGTGTTCTGTTGGATGACTATATGCTTTATTTGTGATTTTCTATTTGTCTGTATTTGATACTACGCTGAGCTATCTGTATCTTATGTTATAACAAACTATTTGGGACTGTGTTGTATTTGGACTGTATCTTAAATTATATTTGAACCGTATATTTTGACAATTTTGCGAACGCGTTAAAAAAATAAATTATTACGTATAATTAATTTTACGTAAATGAAATTACATAGAAAATTTTTTTTCTGTAAAATTAATAAGTGAAATCAATTAAAAACGAACCATAAACGTAGTCGTTATACTTTACTTTGATGCAATCATGAAATCTTAAACCTTTTACAAAGCATGTGTTTTTGTAAAATCATAAATGCAAGTACATGAATGTTTATGCAATGCAAAGGATCATAGGATGATTCTCTCCTACATCAAGCAATTTACAAATGCCTTCAATTGAATGACATGTACAAAGCTAAAACACTCATCCATCTTCAGCATATATCTTGATCCACCTTCATGCTCCCTCTATTTCTAACACCTCCAAGATAAGTATCGCCTTGCCAAAAAATATGAGGTATGAAAACTTTGGTTTTGTAGGGATACAAATCCAAGACGGATGCGTCCTTAACACTCTCTAAAGTTTCATAAACCCAAGCTCTGATAGACCGTCAAGGTTTATAAACCCAAGCCTTGGTAGACCTTCGCCTTCACAAGTTCATAAACCCAAGCTCTGGTAGACCATCAAGGTTTATAAACCCAAGCTTTGGTAGACCGTCAAGGTTCATAAACCCAAGCCTTGGTAGACCTCCGCCTTCACAGGTTCATAAACCTAAGCTCTGGTAAACCGTCAAGGTTCATAAACCCAAGCCTTGGTAGACCTCCACCTTCACAGGTTCAGAAATCCAAGCTCTGGTAGACCGTCAAGGTTCATAAACCCAAGCCTTGGTAGACCTACGCCTTCATAGGTTCATAAACCCAAGCTCTGGTAGACCATCAAGGTTCATAAACCCAAGTCTTGGTAGACCTCCAACTCAAAAACCTAGGGCCAATTCCTAGTACTTTCCAAAGGGCAAAACCCTAGGGCTTCCCTAGTTGGACCTCTAGCAAAAACCAAGGCAGCCCCTTGGTCGATAACATGTTCATAAATCCAAGCTCCGGTAAATCGCTAAGGTTCATAATCCCAAGGCTTGGTAAACCTCCTCATTGCTAAGTTTCCCAGGTGGAAATTCAAGGTACGCAAGGTCTATCCTTTATACATTTTACTATTCCTAATCTTTATTCTTGTGTGAGTATAAGTTTGCAGGAGCACAAAACCCAAGGTCTGTCCTTGGTATGCAAAACCCAAGATCCGTCCTTGGTATACAAAACCTAATGTTCACCCTTGGTATACAAAACCTAAGGTCCACCCTTGGTACACAAAACCCAAGACCAACTCTTGGTAACTTACAGGTTCAACAAACCCAAGGTCAACCCTTGGTGAACTTCCAACAAAAATCTAGGACAAACAGTTCCCCTAGTAAAAGGTCAGACAAACCCAAGGTCAACCCTTGATGAGTCTTGACAAAACCCAGGATAGACAACTCCTCTGGTATCAGACATGACAAACTCAAGGTACAACTATGTCTACCCTTGACATATGTAATTATTCCCAAATTTCATCTTTGCAGGAGTACAAGTTCTCAGGAACACCAAACCCAAGGTCTACCCTTGGTATACAAAACCCAAGTTCCACCTTTGGTATACAAAGTCCAGGGTCCACCCTTGGCCTATTAAACCCAAGACACACTCTTGGTACTCTTACTCCTATGGAACCTCGACATGCAGGACCATAGGATTGGCAGCCAACTCCTTCTTCTCCCCTAGCAACAAAAGACACCACCACTATAGTCAAAACACAAACAGTGGACGATGAAACAAATGAACAGGGAAGATGCCCAATGGCCTCCCTCATTGTATAGAACATTTCTGATCATAGTCTAATGTTGTCTCCTATGTTGCCTTCTCCAATTATTTTTCCTTTGTTATTATCACCATAAGTGACAAATCCTCCATCCTTTAGTTTGACATTTGTAAGCATGGATATGTCACCCGTCGTGTGTCTAGAGCATCCGCTGTCAAGATACCATAGTGATGATTTTGCTCTAAGACACATCTGCAAAATTCAAATCAAGTGGCAAAGAAAGGTATCCAATTGAGGTTGGGTCCATAGGGATTAGCTATTTTTTTTCTTTGGCACCCAAATGCATTCTCCATTTGGTACATAATATTTTCTAGCAAAACACTTATAAGATGTATGCCCTCTCTTCATGCAGTAGTTACAAGTTACAACTTTTGATGATTTTCCAAAGAAAGCATTTTGATTGAACTTAAAATTATAAAAGCTCCTTTGATTCTTCTGTTTTGGTCGTACAAATATAGTTTTTCCAAAATGTTTTGAACCTTGTCTGTAACCTAATCCAGAAGTATCTCCGGCATATTTTTGCACACTTAGTATTTCAACTAAGTTGCATTTTTCTCTATAAAACTTCTTCAAAAGATCAATCTAGTAGCTATTTTCAGAAAGTAGTAACATATACTTTTCTCCTTGACTTCTTTTGAAATCATCAAACTCTTCTTGTAACAACTTGCATTTTACAATCTTAGAGGAGGAAGAAGGACATGTACACCCATTGGCCTTGTAATTTGAAAGAAGTTTTCATTCTCTTCTTTCAATTTACAAAGTTCACTTTGCATTTCTACAGGTTTGGTGATGTGCCATCTTAAATAAGCTTATTATTTGATTTTGCTAACTTTTGAGCCTCACTATGCCTATTATGGAAAACATCAACAATTTGATCGTATTCAGAATTTACCTCAAATTCAGCACTAGAGAATTCTTCATCATCACTTAGAGTTTATGTGAGACAAACATTTGCTTCTTCTTCATTCTCACTATCTGATCCGGATGTTGTTGATTCATTATCTCCCTAAGAAATATATGCATTCTTTGGCTTAACATCTTTCCTAATCCTTCTTTCACCTTATTGCTTCTTTAGAAAAACAGGGCAATCAAATTTGATGTGGCCAGGCTTACCACATTCAAAACATGTGAAGTTGATGGATTTATTGTTGTTGTTGTCCTTTTTGCTGTTAAACTTTGATGACTTTCTGTTTTTGTTCCTCTTCATAAACTTGCTGAACTTCTTTACTATTAGGTTCAGGTTTTCATCACTTTTATCTTCATCACTTGAATCTTCATGTTTCTCCACACTTGTTGATGCAACTTTTAAAGCTATACTCTTTTGTTTTTTATCTGCATTCTCAGAATGTGTTAATTGAGACATTTCTAACTCATTCAAGTAGCTTACCGAAAAGTGTAGCCATAGACATTTTGGAGAGGTCTTTTGATTCTTTAATAGTTATAACTTTTGGTTGCCATGATCTTGTAAGACATTTCAGAATTTTGATGTTTAACTCTTTAACATCAAAAGTCTTTCCAACACCAAGAAGGCGATTTACTATGTGAATAAACCTTGTTTGCATCTGAGATATGGTTTATGTGGAGTTCATTACAAACATCTCATACTCATGAATCAAAGTGTGTTTCCTTGATCTTCGTACATCCTCTGTACCTTCATGAGTAACCTCTAATATATCTCACATTTCCTTAGCACTTGTACACCTAACAATCTTAAAAAACTCATCAGAAGAAAGTGCAGAGGTGATCATATTTTTAGCCTTAAAATCATATAGCACTATTATTTTTTCAGCACCTGACATGTCATCCTAATCTTTGGGAATCAATTTACCATCAACAGTTTTCATTGGGACCAAAGGACCCTTGTCTATAGCATTCCATGCACCCGGGTCATTAGATTGTATGAAAATCTTCATACAATCTTTCCAAAAGCTAAAATGATCTCCCTCAAACATCGATGGACGATTTAGGGAGGCACCCTTTTTGAAATTAATCTGAGTGGTGTTCATTTTTTTATGAAAGATAATGATCTTGAATAAATCTAAAGAACCAACTCTTGATATCAATTGAAAATACAATGAACACACTTCAAATAACCAAGAGAGGGGTGAATTGGTTAAGACTGTCTTTAAAAACTTTTCTTGAAAACAATTTGCGGAATTAAACCTTGGATCGTATCACTCAATCACCCTTGATCAAAAATAGAGTTTTCTTTCAATCTAAAATCTCCTTGGAATGCATGTAATGACTGAAATGTTTCTTGTTGATTGTATATTGATTTCCAAACAATAGTAATGAAAGAAATACAGATAAGAATACAACACACAACAATTTATACTGTTCACCTCACAAAAATGGAGGCTACATCCAGTGTCTTCCAACCAACACTAGGTTAGAGTTTTCACTATATCAAATTATTCTTGTACAAGCATAGCAAGTGATAATCTCTATCAACACTAAACAAAGATTCTGAATTCTAAAACACTATTAGCATACAAATCACAAAGATCTTGAGAAACCTACTCAAATCTTCAAACCTAGAGAACTCTACTTTAGAATGCTTTACAAAGAATCATTGTAGGCTACAACTCGCTTGCATGAAGCCGAAATTGCTAGTAATCGTCGGTCAGCCATACGGCGATGAATTCAATTTGAAATATTACACAACAACAAACTCTTAGAAAATCTAAAAAGAATGATTCAAGATAAAACTACCTGTGATCCTTCATGCATGAATGAATGAAAATGAATTGAGATTACCACACAATCCAGGTAGTATGAATTCTAATACTCATAATCAATATCTTGAAAACTTCTTTTCTTTAACACATCTTCTCTAAAAAACTCAAAAATCTTGATCTTCACAAGATGTGTTACTCACTAGGAAATCAGTCTGTTGAACACTTAGAAAGCTAGATGTCTTTTTGGTAAGTCACTCATATGTACAGAATATTTCGCACCAGATCTATTTATAAAGAACTGACCCACAAGACTTTTAAAAAAACAGATTTAACCGACAATAATCGATTAATCCACTGGTGTAATCGATTAAGACAACTAAATAATCGATTAAATTGTTCCTTAGTTTTCTGGAAAAAGATTACGAACAGAATAATCGATTATTACACAATGTAATTGATTAAAGCAGAAAAGCATAGTTTTCTAAAAAAGCCTGTGTAATTGATTACAATAAATGGTAATCGATTAAAGCAGCAATGTATGAATTTCCAAAATGCACTATATAATTGATTAAACCAATCTTGTAATCGATTAAAGTGTTCTTCATGGCTTTTCCAGATTTAAAAGAAAAGCATTTAATCGATTACAACACTGTGTAATCTATTAAAACAGTAAGTTTTCATTTTTCCAAAAACTTAGCCATGAGAACTTTAATTTCTTTTGAAATCATTTAGCAGCTTTCATGTTTTATTGCACCTATGTATGCAAGTTAAATGAGACATGTAAATTGCAATGCAAAGGTCACAAAGCAATGTACTTGAATCAAACTTAAACAAATTACAAATGTCTTCATACTTGATTGGGCATGTAAAAAGCAAAAATATCTTTAAGCAACCATCAAGCTTCTTCTTCATTCTTGCTACTTCCCCTATATTCAACAAAATTGTCTTAGAAAAACAACCTGCTAAGATGGTTTTTAGGAAAACTGTATTAAAACAGTGTTGGATATAGGGGGAGCATCATGAAGAGTAAAAGACTTTGTTTCAAGAAATGTGTTTTAAGCTTTCAACATGCTTGAAGTGCCTTGAAGTTTTGTAATTGATTCAAGTGTAAGAGAAAGGAAATATGATTGATCCTTGCATTGCATTGCATTCATTCATTATTAAGCTTAAATGGTTTTCATTAAAACATCAAAGGTTTTTATCTTTTTGGTTAAGGTTTGAATCTGATTAAAAGGTTTTTTTTGGAAAAATGATTTCTTAGTGTTTTAATCGATTACTTAATGATATAATCGATTATTTTGTTCTTCGTTCAAACTGGAAAAACCTTTATGAACAAATTAATCGATTACCTATTGGATTAATCGATTATTTGGCCTTTGATTGAAAATAAACTGCTTTGTTAAAGGTTTTAATTGATTACTTAATTAGTGTAATCGATTACATAGTTAAAAGATTATTTTAAGGCTTGCTGTGATAATCGATTACCATTATCAGTAATCAATTACATAGTTCATTTGGTAAATGATTGTTTTCTAGTTTAATCGATTACCAAAATTCGTAATCGATTACATAGTTCATTTTGTGAAACATAACTTTCTGTCTTAATCGATTACAGCTCGGTTTAATCGATTATTTTGCTTATTGCTGAAACCCAGAAAGCTTCTTTAACATTTTAATCGATTAAGTGATAATTTAATCGATTACATAAGAATTTTAATCGATTATTAGGCGCGTTTAATCGATTACTATTAGTTACAAATTCTGTAATAAATAAGATTGAAGGCTTGACTTGTTTTACAACTTGACCACTTCGTATTTCTGAATATACACAAGTTTTCTAAGTCTTTCAAAGTGATTTTCTCAGTGTTATTACTTCTTGCATCATTCAAAACATCAATGGGTCTTTGAATGAATCTTGAGCAAGAAACTTTTCAAGGTTAAGGAAAAACATGATCTAATTTAGTTTGTTATTCAACCTGACTTGGTAATTCATGTGCATTACATTCATTAGATCATCACGTTGTCTCTCTCCTTAATCTTTGTGTGTAAATTTGGTTTTGAATTCCTGTTGTAATTGGCTATTGTAAAGTGGGTTCTTTTTGCTTGGTTCTAGAGAATGGTTCTCTAGCTCAAGAACAGATTAGTGTTCTCTAATTCTTGCTCCTTAGAATTCTAATAGGGTTTTAGATTTCTATTTTTTATCTAGTGTTGATAAAGGGGATGGTTTTGTAAAAGCTTGTAAGAACAGAAATTTATAATAGTGGAACTCTAATCTAGTGTTGATTAGAAGAAATTGGATATAACTTTTGTTGTGAAGTGAAATAGTATAAATTACTTGTGTCTTTAATTCTATTTCTCTATTACTCATCTAGTTCATTGGTCATTGATTCTTTGATTCATATCCATTGTCAAACAAGTTCTGTTTTAATCAATTGATTTCTTGGGCTGAGTTATTTGATTGAGTAAAAAAATTTCTTGATTTTGAAAGTGATAAAGATTCTGAACTTTGATTTGAATTAATTTTAAAATACCAAGGTTTTAACCAATTCACCCCCCTCTTGGTTATTATGAGTATTCCTATTATTTTCAAACAGTAGTTTCTAACAAAAATCGTCTTCGTTTAAAAAATTCATATTTACAAAATTGTCACTGTTTGACTTTCTAAGACGGTTTTGTGTAATCATCTTCGAAGGTGTGTCGTAAAAAGAAGCTTCTTCGGTAGTGAACAACTCCATTCAAGAGTAAAAAAGTAATAAACACTTCTCATTTCAAAAATAACTTCTTACAGTGAAGTAATCTTTCACATGTATTTATAAATTCCTCTCTCTTTGTTGTTTCACTCAAAATGTGGGTTGATACATCATCAGAACATTTTTTTAAAATAACTGTGGTGCAACTTCTTCTAAGAATAAAACTAGCTAGTTAATTTTCATATTTTCAAAACGGTTAAAAATTTCAATTTATTCTTTTAAGAGTTATAATTTTTGACAATTACAAGAATTACCTATCTATGTATAAGAATTACCATAATTTTGAGAATATATTAATTCAAAAATTTCTTTTATTAGCAAATAATTTATTGTTTTTTATTTTAACCTTTTTAAGGTAAAATACTGAATATTTATTGACTCAAAGAAGAAGCAAAAATTACATCGTTGAAGATGATTTTATCTAAATATGAAAAAGCTAAAGATGCTAACGAATGGGCTGCTTTATTGCCTTGCCTTCTAATAAAAAACAGAGAACTAGCACTAGGCAGCAAAATTTTATTCTAACTTTAAACAAAGTAGCTTTATAAAATAAGAATTAGAGCAATTATTGATTAACACGCTAAACACAGCGCGCTTGGATTCCTTTTTACGTGTCCAATCCCTACTTAGCATTCTTCCATTTACTATTTTTCTGATATATTCTTGATTCTTCCATTTGCTATTTCTTTTTCTCTTAATAGTTTCTTCTTTGATAACTACCTCTTGCTTTCATTTTCTTCAGGATCACTTTAATGGTTGAAAGATAAAACTCCCACGAAATCTCATAAGAAAAAATAAAACCCTGAGATATCTACAACGTAAGAAGCATAGATCTTGACTTTGTTATAATTTTGTGTATTTTAAAAGTTCACTATTTATTGTTCTTTTAGTTTGGAGTATTTTTTTAATATAATGACGTTTTTTGTCATACATTTTTCATGTCTTAATCAGTAATAATTATTGTTTAATTTGATTTTAATACCTTATTTAAATATAATAATTACTCATTATTTTGATTAATTATTTTTACTACACATTATTATTATATGACCATTTTCTAACTATAAATGGGATGTTCTTCCTATTGTTTGTCTATCATGAAAAAATTACAATTCTCATTATTCTCTCTATTTGGGTTCTTAGTTATTATCTTACTTGCTAATCTTGCATATCCCGATTAATTCAGAATGAGCCTTTTAAATCGTGGGAGATTTGTGTTTTACGTGAATAAATCCTTAAGGACAATATATCTAGCGCAAGGTTAGGTCGAGGTTCATGTTCATCAAAGTTCGTGCGTTTGTGAGATTGTGATTTGTGATTTGGCGTGCTTAGAACAACAAATTCAAAGATTTTAGATAGGTTTATACTCTTAACGACCCATGTGATAGATTTTTTACAATTGGCAACCAAAAATATTATTGGTCACAATTTTTTTTGTGGTATTTTCTTATGACCTAATGTGATAATCGTGTTTCTCTCACTGCCATAGTGTTTTCGGGATTTGTTTAGAAATCTTGTTTGTGTGTGTGGAAATCGTATTTAAATTTTGTGGAGTTGCAATGGTGGGGGTTGAATCTCACACAGGGTATTTGAAATATATATCCCTCTTCTACCGAGCCACAATGGTTGATGTCATAGTTTATGGATTTGTGGACTTTGAAATTAGCCAAATTGGGCGAGATCATTTGATTGTCTTGAGAATGCTTGGATAGAACTAGAAACATTGTTGTGACATTTTAGAATAATTCTTTGAGTCAAAAACTATTATAGAAGTTGGGAGTGGTGGCTTAAATTGAGAACTTTTTTATATTTATGTGTTTAGTTAATTAAAAGCTTTTGAGAGAACTAATTTTTTGTTAACATAACGAGAACTCTTGTCTCTGATATGTGACTCTTTTTTTCCTCAAAGATTTTTTTTTACGTCTTTGGCTTACAAATTTGTTTTCTCTTTTCTTTAGCTTTGTGGGTATGCTTTCTTTCATTTGATACATGAATGAGTTTTGTGGAGATTGTTTTTTTTCTATATGTGATTGGAGGTTTAATATGGATTTAATTAGAATTGGCAATATTGAACCGTGTTGATATGAAATGGTTATATTTGATTATTGTTGTGTTTGCTCATTGGTTGGTTGGCATCTATGTGATCCTTAATGCTAAAAATTGTGTTTGAAAATAATAATATTTTATATTCCCGTTACACAAATATAATTACTTATAATAAAAGATTGTTTATTATCATAAATAACAAGCATCTTACAGGGCTTTGGCTTTGCATAACGGTGGGCAAAGGTCAAAAGGTAATAGACATAGGGCATTCAAGAGGTAACAATATAGGAAATCATATTGGTATTGATATGCTATATATCTTTATGTTTGTTAATTATGACTTTGTTAATAGCATGCGGCGAATAAGAAAAATAGTGGTGACGTAATAATTTATTTATTTTTGATAGACTAGTGTTCATTGACATTAAATTATGATATTAGAAAATAATTGTATCTTACCTTTTTAGTAGGAATATATATGAATGTGTTTTCCTTTTCTTGAAATCTTGAAATTATTTCATTTTAATTACGTTAGTGTCATATTTTAATATGTTTCTTTGTCTATTTTAATGTGCATAAAATTCATATTTGAATTGGTCTTATTACTTGTTATATATATATATATATTAATTAGTGATTATATTTTGTTAATTAGAGTTATTGTACAATATTCATAACATGCAAATTATTCATGTATGGTATTAAGTTCAGTGTTAGGAATGAAATTGATTTGATATTTATAAATTTATTATTTATTGAATTTAAAAAACTATAGGATATGATGGTGAAGTTGTTAGAATTTATTTCATGATTTAATTTTTAGGACGGATCATGTAGGGGTCATTTTTTTCTTTTGGCTTCTATGGAGACTCAAAAGTGATATTTTATGAATTTTATAGCGACTAAAACTTTGATTCTTTAAATAAATTGGTATGGAAGAGATAGAATGTTTAATATATGTTTTGAGTACGAGAAAAAATAAAATTGCATGTTAGATGAAATGAGGTTGTTGATTAAATTATAGTAATGCTATAAGTATATGCTCAAAGTATGATGATTTATACTAAAGCATATTATGGAGGTTGATTATATGTTTAAATGGTGCATATTTCATATTTTCTTGACTCATATTGAGAGTGTTTGGTAGATACATGCTGTTTGATTCATGATATCATGACCAAGAGTGGCTTTTAATAAGGGAATGAAGTGTGGCTTTTAATACTTTGATTATACATGATAGTGGGTGCTAAGACGATATTTGTTGAGAGTGTTTATTGTTTCACATGTGAATTGTACATTTTGGTACATAAAATTATAAAATGTTTTGGAGGTGACATAAATCATATGTGGTATATTGAAAATTGCGAATTTTTCATTGTATTAGAAAATACAATGATGTTAAATGGATCTTCGATCCAAATGAGATAAAATTAACTAAAACTTATGTCCCTAATGTGGTGCATTACTTAGAGATCAACCAAAATAAATTATAATCAAATTTACTCTAGAGAGGGTTGCTTATGAGGCTTAGTGGTTAAAGTATCACTTAAGAAAATATTCCTTTGGAATATAAATTGAACAATAATATAATAAAACAATTTTTTAAGAGATAAAAATCTTTGATTTTGTGAAGTTAAAAATGGATTCAGTCAATCCTTTGACTTAAACTCCTAGAAAAGAGATTATTTCATGAAACATCAAGGGGAATAAGACTTTATGAAGTCACTTGAAAACAAACAAGTGATGGTAACCAAACCTTTGTGATTAGAGATCCCATAAAGAAGTTTCATGTAAGACCTTGACCTTTGGCGCGGATGGCGCGGGATTTCGCGCGAGCAGCGCCAGAAGCCTTCTGAAGAACCCATGTTCTGAGGTGCTGCGCGATCAGCGCTGGAGTTGGCGCGGTTAGCGCCAGACTCTCGGGAACATGACACCAGGGGTGCCAGGATGGCGCAGATGGCGCCATAGGCTCGGGAGGTTGGCGCCAAGGGCGCCATGTTGGCGCGATGGGCGCCATAGTTTCCAGCCAGCGCTGACAATGCCATGTTTGACGCGGATGGCACCACAGTTTCGGGAAGTTGGCGCTGGTGGTGCGGGTGTGGCGCGGGTGGCGCCGCAAGGTCGGTGGAGCTGGCGCGGTTAGCGCCAGAGGTGGCGCGGATCGCGCCGGAACTCTGGCAGGCCCAGTATAAAAGGCGGAATCGCGATTTTCTGAAGAGAAACCTTCTCTTCTTCTTCCCCAGCGCCCCAAACCTCCATAGGAGACTTCCCCAGCGCCCCAAACCTCCATAGGAGAGCTTCCCAAGCTCCCTTGACCTTGGTTCTTCACCCAAATCACTTCCAAACCCACCAAACCTCCTAGAAACCTTGAGAGAGCTTGAATCCTTCCTCCATTTCACCAAAACCCTCTTGTTCTGAGAAACCTCCATTCTCAAGAGAAGTGGAGAGAACTTGAGTTTGGCGAGGAACGGCCGCTACCCACGGACACCCAAGCTTGGAGGAGTGTCCCAGAGGTCTTCTGTGTCGCCACTGAGGTAAGAAACTCGAGAGTTCCTGGTTATTTTAAGATTTGGGGTTTTGGGTGAATAGTGACCCATCTGTGATAGAGCTAGAATTAGCTCTGGGTCCAGTTGAAAGATGTGCTTAGAATGAAGAGAGGAGGAAGGATTAGCTTTCAGTTTGTGATTTGGTGAACTTTGGTTTTGGCTCTAGGTTGTGCATGTGTGACTTAGACTGAGTCACTTGATTTGAGACATGCAAGAGCCAAAATGATGGGCTTGTGGTGCCTGTGAGGACATGGGAACGGTGTCTTGTGAGATAGACCGTCCAAGCCCTGTGGAAACCCTGAGTATTGGGTTGTGATAGCTGTGATGCTAATTGTGAATGGCTTGGGTTGAGTCTATGGGGACTCTGAGGCCATGTTTGATCTGAGATAGACCACTGAAGGTCTATGGAAAGGCTTGTAGTGGATGAGCCTGATGAACCTTAAGTTAGATAACTTGGGTTGATGGAAAGGACTGAGGTTCCTTTCCCAGAGGCAGTTGAGGACTGCTTGATGAGCTTGTTCATGTTATGTGCTTGAATGGTCTGTGATATGCGTTTGTGTGCCTTGTTAGGGCTTGACACTGTGGGTGTCAGAGACGCAGGCCATTGTTCGAGGTTGAAGCTGTGAGGCACGGCTTGCCAGGTAAGCTCATTGTTCTAGGGATTATTCCCTTATTCTTGGTTGCCACCCAAGTGGGTGATGGTTGCATGCCATGTTTGATTATATATATATATATATATATATGTTTATGTGCATGCTGTAGAGAGAAAGGCCAATGTGGCCTGTTATTAATGTGAGCCTGGAAGGCTAGATGAATGGGGCTTGGAGTGAAACTCAGACCATTCCAAAAATATGATTATGTGATGGCCTAGTAGGTGCTGGGCTGAAATGATGAACCCTAGGATAGACACTGAGATAGTGTGAGGGTGTTTGGCACCTGTGGTTTCAGGTGTGTGGCCTTGGGCCTCTGGATTGATGAACACTGTGAGAGTGTTCTGTGATTCTTTATGAAATAAGGACCATGAGATGGTCAGTGTTGGAACCTATAGGATACTGGAATAGTATCGGGCTAAATGAGGTTCCCTAGCCAGAGGAAGAGTTTGAGGACTCCCTTGGAATAGCTGAGATTCCTTGGGAGGTGCCACTGCTCTCCGCCTAAAGTCCTAAGGATGGATTGCCCTGTATGGATGTTCCTCCTTAGGCAATGATGATGAAAGTCCTGAGTGGTTATCCTCAGGCCAGTTTCTGGAAGTCTTGTGGGACGGTGCTCCCTTGGTGGATGACTCCCCAGGCAGTGGAAGTCCTGGTGGACGGTGCTCCCGTTGTGGATGACTTCCCAGGCAGTGGAAGTCCTGGTGGACGGTGCTCCCGTGGTGGATGACTCCCCAGGCAGTGGAAGTCCTGGTGGACGGTGCTCCCGTGGTGGATGACTCCCCAGGCAGTGGAAGTCCTGTGGGACGGTGCTCCCTGTGTGGATTGACTCCCTAGGTAGTTGAGATGGAAGTCCTGATGGATGGTGCTCCCTGGGTGGATTGACTCCTCAGGCATATGTTATGAAAGTCCTGGAGAGGCCAAGCGATAGACAGGTATGTTGTATCTCTAAGATAGGGCTTCCCGAGGGGATTAGAGCCTAAGGCCTCTTAGATGAGCCATATCTGGATAAGTAAAGTCCTGAGTGAGAGTCCTCAGGCATTGGTTTCATGGTTTTTGGAGGGGGTGCCTCTCTGGTATGGAAAGTGTCTAGTGGTTGACACTATGTTATGGTACCTCTGTGAGATATCTATGAAACGGCTGTAAGAGCCAGTATGAGTTGAGATGCCATGGTTATGGCTCGACTCGTGGAGACGATTTTGAGATGGCTCTAGAGCCAGTATGAGGTGGGATACCTCTGATGCTGATAGCATCCAGTTATTACCTAGATAGCTGGAAATGTGTGATAGCCAGGATGATGTCCTAGGTTTTGTTATGTGTTTGTGCTTGGGGGTGAACCAGGGTAAGGGAGGATCTCCCAGGACCCTAAGCTTACTGAGATGTTTATCTCACCCTTGTTGTGGGTTGTGGTTTTCAGGTGCTTCCAGAGGAGAGGAACTACCACCGGGCAGGAGGCCCTAGCCGGGTATGCTGGGGAGGTCATGGGCTGCAGATGAAGACTGGAAGAATTCCTCTATGTGATCTCTGTCTTGTACCCTGTAAAGGGATAGGGTGTGCGTGTACACCCCTTGTTCTGTACATATGATGTTGTATAACCACAGATGTGGTCAAAACTTTGATTGTATATATATATATATATATATATATATGTACAAACCTTGATGTTTGAGTTTATGTTTATTCCTCCTGATTCTCTATGTTGTTGTTTATGTTATGTTTAACTGGATCAGCAGGGGCTTGTTTTATGATGCTTTGTGTTGTGTTTTTTATATTCCATGCATAATGTAATCAAGAAATTCGATTCTATCGCTTCCGCACCGTTTTATATAACGCTGATAGCGCGATTATGATATTATTGATGATAACACGTCCGGGGTGTTACATTTCATGGGTAAGAACAAGTCACTTGTCAATTCTACATTAATTTTGCATAAAAAACTAGCACTAAATTGATTTTAATCAATTTTAATTTCTAGTCTCTTCCCATGGTGTGAGAAAGTGTTAAACACTGCATTAATGAGAGGTTAAAATTTATAATTAAGATTTATGTGGTTGTGAGAAAGCTTAACAATATATAGCTTTTGATGATTTTCAAATCCCTTATGAGTGATGTATGATTTGCAATATAAACTTGATGAAATCACCTATATGAGTGTTAAGTAAGGTTGCCTGTATGAGACCTTGGCAAAATTTCTAAATCACTCATAATTACCGGGCATTCACATGGCCTATTAGCACACAATAGCTATAACGGCAAGGATCGTGGGGCCGGGGTGTAATGTGATTAGTAGTCCTCTAACATACCTCAAGCATATATTTTCATATAGCTTGCTATACCAAAAAATTGTTATATGTTAAGTCCTATTAGTCTAGGCTTGGTTCATACAGCCCTCATTGTCTAAAGCCCTCTATTTATGATGTTTGTTTAGATTTTGTATCACACCACCATAGTCTCTATCGTGAAACCATCATACCCTGTCGTGTTGGGCAGATAACCTTATTTCTTCTTTTTATTCAATAGTTAGCATTTCCTTTTTGTGTTTTTTGTTGTTTTTTGTGACATCATTATTATTTAATACAAAATTTTAGGTTTTCGATTTCTTTTCTATCTTTTTTTAATGCATGTTTGTCTAAAGTTTGATATTTGTCATCTTTAATGTTGGTTGCCAACTTAGGCTTTTTATCTCTATATGGGCCTAAGGTTTGAAAATAGAGGTTTGCTTTAAGGATCTAAATGATTATTGATGATCCCTCAATTAAGTAGTTGGAGAAAACCCTATCTCTATTGGATTGTTGATTTGGAAGTTTTGCATCAAGGTGGTTTAGGGAAACATAAACTCACTCTTTTAGTTCTAAGGGTTCAAATTGAACAACAATGACCTATGGACCTCATTTTTACAATCAAATAGACTTCAATCACAGAAAACTATAGGAGAAAACCCCCACTTCAATTAGATACCAGTTTGGAAGTTATGTGTTGAGGTGGTTTAGGAAAATCTTAACTCGTTGTTTCGATCCTAATGATCCAAATTGAGTAATGATCTAATTATAAATTAAACATAATTTCATTGTGTATTTTATCAACAAAATTTCATTTTTATTGTCTAATTTTTACTCATCCTTTTCTTACACATCAGAAGTTTTTGTTGTGTAAATTTTTACAAAAATATTATAATTAATTATATATATAAGTTCCAATAGAAGTTAATGTACATAAAATAATTGTTTTTTAATTAAAGTTGAATTAATTACCTACAATGGTAATCAAATTAATGTTAATATAAGTTATGTTTTTTAATTAAAATCAAATTACTACAATAAATGGTAAATTTATTTGTAACTAGATTATTATTTATAAAAGGTAATTTGTATAATAATTAATCTTATTACTACTATAATTGATAAATTCAATTTCAATACCAAAAGATAAGTTTATCATAAATTTTTATTTTTCAGAAACTACCTTTTTTAAAAAATAATTAAAAATAAAAAACAAAATTAAGATCTCATTGTGTTATGTATAATGTAAATATGATTTTGTTATGCATAATCATAGTTTTAAAAACTAAATAGGTGACCGACCCCATCAGAACATTGGATCACTAGGTCAATGTTAAAATTAATGAATCATTAATTGACCAACATTGGATTACTGTTTCAATGTTAAAATTAATGAATTATTAATTGATTCACATGATCTAGTCAATATTAAAAAAAAAAAAAACTTTTAGACACTATCTTATAAAAAATTACATGACATTCAAACTAATATAATTCCCAAGTTCAAATTCATTGTTCTAAATAAAAACTTAGATAGAAAATACTTATTAGTACACATTGCGAGCAAGTGGAAAATCTAAATTTTTATAAGAATGTATTAAATTTATGTAGTTGTTCTTACCAAAATTTGGAAATTCCACATGTGGGCTAGATGTGCCCTTAGTGGACTCTAAATCCTGTAACGTCGGGAAATGAGTAGGCTTTGCTTAGAGGAAGGACCTGCAAAACAAAGGAAAAACACTCTAATACTCAAGTAAGTACATCAATTGTTAAAGAATAACTAAGTGTGAGAACCCAATATAAGATATAGAGAATGAGTAGCTTGAATAATGCATTCCAGTACTGTGTATCGAAAGGTAGTGTGTTTAGAGAGACCTGGATAGTTGTATTTATAGCGTGGAGTATGGGCCTTGGGTCATTGCTTATTGATAATCTGTTGATAAGATAATAATAACAGATAATATCGGACAATTATCTAGTTTCAAATAGGAGATAATGTGTACCTTATTGATATATTGTTACCTGTAGATAAGTAACAATTAGTAGATAACTTGTTGAGATGATAAAGTGGTTACACCTATTTAAATATCCTGGCATGATAGGTATGTTGTTAGGGAGAAGATAATATTGTTGGTGTCCGTGCTTCTGTAAAGGGTCGACATCCGTGCTCCTGTAGCGATGTTAGCATGAAGCAGGACACGTGTGTCCGGGTTGACACTTGGAGGCTGAATATGCACCTATTAATGTTGCAGTATTGACGTGGAGGGTGTCCACGTGTACAGTGACCTTTATGAGATGGCCACGTGTCATTTTACTATTTTGGACTGTACATAAGCCCTCCAACCTCTGAGCCAATTTATGGGAGAAAGAGGGTGAAAGAGCATTGATGCATAGTGTCCGATGTTATAGTAGTATAATGACTATTGTTAGCCCCCAAGTGTAGATAGGGCGTGTCAAGGTTGACAGCTTCAATAGGTCGACAAAAACTTTAATTTTTTATTTTGGATTTATGAACCTAAATCTTGACAGAATTGTCCTGGTTGTGAATGCTGGACTTCCCAATGTAGACTTTTTGACTTTTCTGGATAAGTCTGACCCTGGCAGGTAAGTGAGGCGTCGATGATGATGAACTTCTGCCAAATTGTGACTGTTTGATGTGATCTTTGGAAATGGGATTTGTGCCTTCATCAAAGCTGGCAGTCGTGTGTTGCCCACGCACCTTACCCATGCATACGTGTCACTTGAAGAGTGGCTACGTTTTTGGAGATCGTGCAGTATGAAAATACAATGAACGCTAATCAAACAAACCAACAGGGGGTGAATTGGTTTATATCAATGATTTAAAATTTTACTCAAAACAATTTGCAGAATTTGATAGATGGATCGTTTCACTTAAAAACCTTTTAAAAACATAATCTTTCTTTCAACCAAAATCACCCTTGGAATTCAAGTAATGCCTAAAAATAAATCTTGTTAATAATTTATTGATCACCAAAATCCTAACAATGAGAGATGAACAAAATTAGAACAAAGAACACACCAATTTATACTGGTTCACCTCACAACCTTGGAGGCTACATCCAGTTGCTTCCAACCAACACTAGGTTAGAGTAATTACTATATCAATGAATCTTTTACAAACAATTTACAAGTGACCTCTTTATCAACACTAGACAAAGATATAGATTCTAAAACCCTATTAGAATACAAATCACCAAGATATTGAGAACCCTACTCAGAATCTCAACCTCTAGAGAAACCTACTCTAGCATGTTTGAAAAGAAACACAATGATATATCTCAATACAACAGAAATTGTTAGAACATCTAAAAAGATAGGTTTAAGATAAACACAACTTGAGATCTTTCATGTATGAATGAATGAATGAAATGAAAAGATATTACCACATTCTCTAGGTTGTAAAGAATAATAGCTCAGAATCATAATCTTGAAAAACTTCCTTTTTTTTTTTTTAAAGCATCTTCTCTAAAAAAACTAAAAAATCTTGATCACACAAGATGTTGTTTGAACTCAGAGTAAAACAGTAATTTGGGCACTTATGAAAGCTCAGAAACTTTTGGGTAAGTGACTCTCGTATAGATTAAATTGCTCAATGTCTATTTATAAGAAAAAGAAGCTTTATATAAAACAAAATTAACTGACAATAATCGATTAATCCGCTGGTGTAATCGATTAAATTGCCATATGTAATCAATTAAAGTAACTAAATAATCGATTAAACTATTCATCAGCTTTCTGGAAATGGTTTCATGAACACAATAATATTAAACCATACTGTAATCAATTAATGCAGCAAGTCATGAATGTTCAAAACACTTATGTAATCGATTACGAATCATAGTAATTGATTAAAGCAGCAAGACATGATTTCCAGAAATAGACTATGTAATCGATTACAAGAAATGGTAATCGATTAAGTCAGCAATGCATGGTTTTCTTTTAACACTATGTAATCGATTAAACTGTTCTTCAAGGCTTTTCCAGAAAAGTTTGAATGTCTTTCATTGATTAAATTGATTGTGTAATCGATTAAAGCAGTAAGTTTTGCTTTTTTAAACAACTAAGCCTATAAGAACTTAACATCTTGTAAAACCATTTGATTTCTTTGAGATTTAAAACCATGAGTGCATGATCATGAGAACGCACATGCTAATGAAAGATCACGAGGCATTTAACTTGAACCACTTAGACAAATTACAAATGCCTTCAAATGATTGGGCATGTAAAAAGCTAAAACAAAATCAAGTCTTCAACCTTGGTTCAATCTCTTTGCAGCTTCCTTTAAATTCAACATGGTAGTGGGTTAGTGGTGTCAATCACGACGCGGGCTTCTAGGGGACGTTTCAAAACCCCGCTAGTAACCATCGAGCTTCCTTCCCCCTTTAAGTAGAGGGAATTTCTCCATTTCCACTCCACCTGAGTCCTTGCTCTTCTGAACCTTCTTCTTTAATCTTTTTCTCGAGTTTAAGCTTTCCTGCTGAAAAATGTCTGAGTCACCCATTTCTGATTCTACTTTGGGTATGGGGGGTAGTGACTCTGGAGACTCTATTGAGCATCGCATTATGTGCGATGTAATCTCCATTGGTGATTCCTTTGAGGAGGACATTCATGGAGGCGCTTCTGAGGGGTCCTTCTCTTCTAGGAGGAGGACTCGTTCCCGCCAAGGTGGCGAAGGAACTTCTCATCCCGTCCAGCAAGTGAGGACTTCCGCTACCCCTATAACTAGCCTCTGCCACTTACCATTCTCCCTCTTCCTTCTACTTTTGAAAGGGTAGAGCCTAGGGTTTCTCCTCATGGAGTCGTAGTCGTAATGCGGGATCACCAGTTCCTGCTCTGGTGGTGGCTGATTTTGAGTGGGTAAGGGAAGATGTTTTGAAATATAAGTCTTCCCTTACCACTCCTACCAGCATCAATGTCATGTGTCAGCAAATTCGTCTGACAACTCTTGAGGACTCCCGCAAGCTGATTGTCGAGGCTTGTAGGAAAGACGATTTTCCCTTTATGAGGGCGGCACCGAGAGCTCCACCGTTCTTTTTTATGTATCGTTGTCTTTTTGAGGTTCTGGGGCTACTGCTTCAATTTTACCCTTTTCAATGTGCTTTACGGAACTTTCTGAATGTTGCTCCCTCTCAACTCCACCCAAATAGTTGGGCGATGGTATTAGCTTTTGAGGTTTTGTGTTCTCACTTGAACATTCGCCCGAGTGTTCAAGTTTTCTTGTTTTATTTCCAGATTAAGTTGTTTGGAAAAGTTAGCTGGGTCTCCTTACACAGTGTTTCCAAGAAACTGTTTAAGGTAGATACCAATGTCTTTCGTCATTTTAAAGATCATTTATTTAAAATTCGTGAAAGTGGTGAGGTGGCACATGGTCTGCCTTTGATGCATAATCAAAATGGGGATGCCTGTTTCCCCTTTTATTGGCAATCTGACCCTGTCGGGTTTCGATCATTTGATGAGGATCTTTTGACCCTAGTGAAGAGGTCGGACAGGGCGATTTTGGAGCTATTGTCGGCTTCCCTAGACGCTTGTGCCATTTTGTCACTTTCTTCAACTGATGACCCTGCCGCCGCACTAGATGGTAATTTTCTTTATTCCCCCTTTGTTTTCTAATGCATAAATCCTGACATTTGCATATTTTGTGTTTTTTGTAGCCATTATGGGTGACTTCCAGTGGAGGCCATTAGTGAAAAATGTGGGTGACAGTGTTGTGCCGAACTATTCCACCCCTGCTGAAGAAGGGGGTCGACCCACTATCCGGGTTGATCCTGCCGAAGTTGCTGTTGCTTTCCCCAGCCTCTCTCCTTCTGAGTTGCCAAAGAGGAAAAGAGATGAGGGTGTTGGGACATCTGGGCGTAAGAATTCTCGGGTAGCTTATGCTCCTCGTAGCATGCGTGCTATGGGGGAGGTTGCCGGGCTTCTGCCTACTTCTCCTCCTTCTGTCCGAGCTCATGCACATGTTCGGGCTCCGACACCTATTCGGGCTCCGGTACCTGTGCAGGCTCGGATACCTGTTCGGGTTCTGGCGCCTGTTGCTGTCACTGCTCCTTCTACTTCTCCTCACATTGTTGCTGCTCTTACTCCGCCGGCTTCTCGGCCAGCTTCTCCTACTTTGGCTACTCCTTCTCCTTCCTCGCCTCCTCGTCTGCAATGCCACCACCGTTGCTCGTTCTGTCACTCCCCTAGAGTTTTTGAGTGCTCCAAGGGATGTTGACTCTTTGTGGAGTGTTGGGCACAGGCTTGATCTAGGGCTACTGACCCCCTTTGACAGGAACTTGATCAAGTTGGTAGGTACCCCTCGTTCATTGATGCCACTGAACTTTTTCTGCATAGGGGCCTTGCCATAATAAAAGAACATCGACAAGTGTATCAAGAGGCTATGAGCAAGGCTGCTTTCGTGGAACAGGAACACAACAAGCTGAAGGGCACTATTCGTGGTGCCTTGTAGTTGGAGCGCAATAGGCTGAACAGGGCTGTAGTGGCAGTAGTTGAGATGATTAAGTGTAACCATCAATTTTCTGCCAAGACTAGTGAAGCTTTGTCCAAGTTGTTATGGACTCGGCTTGATGGTGATGAATTGATCACTCGTGGTATGTCAGCTATTGCTAAAGCTATGAATGAGCAAGATGAGCTGGTGAGGAAGGTGGCCGAGTTGGAGGTGAAGTTAAAAGATGCCGAGGATCGACTTGCTGCCGAGATAGAGTTGGCTGAGAAGGTGGCGAGCCTAGAGGAAAAGTTGAAGGAGGCTCAAGTTGAGCTTTCTGCTGAAATGGCTACCAGCAAAGAGCTTGATGAGGAGTTGAAGATTTTCAAGCGAGAAGCAGTGGAGCAACACGAGAAAGGCTTCTTCAAGGCGGCACGCTAAGCTGGCCTCTTTGCCAAGGACCTTGACTTGAGTTAGTTTGATCCCTTCAAGGATGCGAAGGATGATGCCTTGGTTGACAAGGAGGAACTTGGTTCTGCTGAGGAGACAGCTAGTGATGCAGCTGATGTTTAGGCTACTTTTATTTATGCTTCTGTTGATTTTGTTTTTGCTTTTTGGCCATAGAGGCATTGTAAAGCTTTAACAAATTAATGAAAATGCTCCTTTTGCTTTGACTCTTTTGCGTCTTCTTTTGTTTGTATGCTATCCTCTTATTTGATTTCGTCGTTGGTAACCCGTAATCCGCTTGACTTGTGTTTTGTAAACATTAAGGCCCTGAAATTGAAAATGTCCCATTTTGCTTGCTGAGACTTGTGAGCTAATGATTTGCCAAGAGTATAACTTGTGTCTGTAGTGTCAAGCGTGATTCTTGTACTGTTGCTGGATTCCTGTGTTTGCAAGTGACTAAGTTTGTCGTCTTGCTTGTCGAGGTTCCTGCTTCCAGTATGTGCTAAGAGTGTATCTTAAGCTTTGGAAATGTCGAGGGTTGACCATGGACTTCAAGATTGTTTCTTGAATTTGCATTGTCGAGGGTGGACTGTTTTGTCAAGGTTCCCACCATATGCGCCAAGTTTTGCTAATATGTCAAGGGTGGACCTTAGACAAATATTCCTACAAAATAAAATGGTCCTATGGTACTGCATGTCGAGGTTCCATAGGATTTGGAGTACCCAAAATATTTTCCAGGTTTATCATGCCAAGATGACCTTGGACATTTATATATCAAAGATGTTCCTTTGTAGCTCGTATTCCTGTATCAATAGAATTTACGAGCATTGAAATCATCAAAGTAAAGCTTGGAATACATCGTGTTTCCTTACTGGATAAGTCGGTGAAAACGAGGTTGACCGTAGACTGATCTCAAGCTTTGAGAGTTATGGGTTATCAAGAGTTGTTGATAACTATGTGGGTCAATGTTAATTCTTGTCAACATTTGTTGGCTGCTATGGTTCTCCATATTAGGATTCCACGGTGTGTATTGATACCAAGAGAGCTTTCTTGGATTTTAGGAGACCTAGGGTGGACCCTGGTCTTTGTGCCAAATATATATCTTGGTCTTTATGTTCCTGAGAACTTTTTGTTCCTGCAACGATATAATATGATAACACATACTGAGGGTAGTTATACTTGTATCTCATGTTTTGTCGGTGTTGGTACTAGTGGAATTGTCCAGGCTGGATTTTGTAGAGATTTACCCAGATGTAGTCTTGGTTGGTTGTTCGAAGAGTTGATCATGGGTTCTTTGTATCATTGTAGATGTACCAGTGACGCATTTGTCTTGGGTTTCTAGAGGTAGACCAATGCTTGGATTTATAAACCTTGACGGTCTACCAGAGCTTGGGTTTATGAACCTATGCTTTTGGTCTTCGATAAGGCCTACCCCACAACGGGAATTACTAACCTTTTAAGGTCTACCCCGTAATGGGAATTACGAACCTTTTAAGATCTACCCCGTAATGGGATTACGAATCTTCTTCCAAGGATTTACCTTGGGCCTTGGACTTTTGGCAAGGTCTACCCCTCAACGGGAATTACGAACCTTTTAAGATCTACCCCGTAATGGGAATTACGAATCTTCTTCCAAGGATTTACCATGGGCCTTGGACTTTTGGTAAGGTCTACCCCTCAACGGGAATTACGAACCTTTTATGGTCTACCCCGTAATGGGAATTACCAACCTTTTGGTCTTCGATAAGGTCTACCCACAACGGGAATTACGTACCTTTTAAGGTCTACCCCGTAATGGGAATTATGTACCTTTTAAGACCTACCCCGTAATGGGAATTACAATCTTCTTCCAAGGATTTACCTTGGGTCTTGAGAAAGGTCTACCCCACAACGGGAATTACGAACCTTTTAGAGTACCAAGAGCTTGTCTTGAGTTTCCGAGGTCCACCAAGACTTGGGATTATGAGCCTTGACGGCCTACTAGAGCTTGGGTTTATGAACCTTCGAAGCCTTCTAAGACTTTTATAGAGTACCAAGAGCTTGTCTTGGGTTTCCAAGGTCTACCAAGACTTGGGATTATGAGCTTTGATGGCCTACCAGAGCTTGGTTTTATGAACCTTCGAAGTCTTCCAAGACTTTTGTAGAGTACCAAGACGCATCCGCCCTAGATTTTTACTAAACTTGTCAAGGGTGAACCCCGACAAGTGCCCGGATATGGTCCTGCGTTTTTGTCAAAGCTGGACCTGGGAGAATGATCTGGCTGTAGTTCCTGCAATTAGTCAAATCTTGTAATTTTGACGTAAGTCATGGGATAAAGGATATATGTTTTATTAATGTATCTTTTAATGTACATATTCCCTCCTTTATTCATCGGACAGGCCTCATTAAAATCTTTCAAGTGAAAAACCCAAATGGGAAAAAAGGACTTGAATAGGAAAAAGAGTACACCATCCAGCCTTGATCTTCTTAGCTGAAGTAGAACTTTAAATGGGTAGCATTCCAAGTTCTTGGAATGTCTTTGCCATTAAGTTCCTGTAGCTTGTAGGCGTCGTTGTCCAGGTTGGTGATCACTCTCAATGGGCCTTCCCAGCTTGGTCCAAGCTTCTTGGCACGGGAATCCTTTCGGGCTTCTCTCCTGACACGCCAGACTAAGTCGCCTGGCTGGAAGTTTCGAGGTTGAACTTTGGAGTTATATCTTTGTGTCCTACGGAGCTTGGCCTCTTCTTCTTTGATTATGGCTATGTCTCTGAGTTCCTCGCTAGTCTCCAGTTCAACTCTCATGTTGTCCTCATTGCATTGTTCCTGAAAAAGCATCCTTCTTTACGAAGGTTCCCTAAGCTCGACGGGTATCATGGAGTCAGTACTGTACGGGAGACGAAAAGGGGCTTCCTTTGTAGTGTTTTGAGGTGTGCAATGGTAAGCTCATAAAATGCTGGGAAGCTCCTCCTTCCAGAGACCTTTGGACTTGTCCAGTCTAGTGCGAAGGGCTCGTAGTATGACTTTGTTGGCTGCCTCCACCTGTCCATTGGTCTATAGGTGTTCTACAAAAGTGACTAGGTGTTTGACACCTAATCGTGTGAGGAAATCATCGTAGGTCTGTGCCTTGAATTGCGTACCATTGTCAGTAATGATAGCGTAGGGTAGACCATATCTGCATATGAGATTTTTCCATGTGAAGATTTCGTTTTCACTGGCTATTATCTCTCGTAGTGGATTTGCCTCGATCCATTTGGTGAAGTAGTCGATTGCCACTAGTAAGAACTTGATCATCCCTGGAGCTTTAGGAAATGTTCCCAAGATGTCCATGCCCCACATAGCAAAGGGCAATGGAGAAGAAATAGTATGAAGGTTGTCACGAGGAATCCGTGGGATATCCGCAAACTCCTGACACCTTTTGCATTTACGTGCAAAGTTGAAGGCGTCCATCCTGAGGGTTGGCTAGTAGTATCTTGCTCGTACTACTTTAGTGGCTAGGGAGCGTCCTCCTGTATAGAGTCCATAGATCCCTTCATGGAGCTCTCTTAGGACATAATCAGCCTGTAAGCTGTCCAGGCATTTGAGTAGAGGTGTTGTCAATCCTCTTTTGAATAACTCACCGTCAATAATTACGTAATAGCTGGCTTTCCTCTTTAGACGTCGGGCCTCATTTTCATCTGCTGGGAGTATTCCCTTCATGAGAAAGTCTCTGTAGGGTGTCATCCAATTGATCTCCTCCAATTCAACAGCCATTACCTCTGGGGTGTCAATGGTAGGTTTTTGGAGTGTTTGTTGGATAATTGTTTTGAGGTGCTCGGTCTTTTTGGTACTGGCCAGTTTAGATAGCAAGTCGACCCTGGTATTACTCTCTCAAGGTATGTGACACATCTCAAAGTAGTCGAAGCTGTCAATGAGTGTTTTGGCCAGATGGTAATATTGGAGAAGTATGGCCTCTTTAGTTTGATACCTGTCTAATATTTGACCCTGGACAAGCTGTGAGTCAGAGTAGCATCTTAGACATTGAGCCCCAACCTCTTTTGCGAGTTTGAGTCCTGCTATGAGTGCCTCGTACCCGGCTTGATTGTTTGAAGCTTTGAAATCGAGCTTGAGAGCTTGCTCTAACGAAATATTATTAGGTCCTTTAAGTATGATACCTGCTCCGCTTCCTTGTACGTTAGATGCTCCGTCCACGTAAAGGTTCCACCAATCTGGGTGGACTTATCATTTCTTACAAACTCTGCTAGGAAATCCTCCATGAATTGTATCTTCATGGAGCCGCATGGTTTATATCGAATGTCGAATTCCGATAGTTCAACCGACCATGCCACCATCCTGCTTGCTAGTTCTGGTTTTAGTAGTACGTGTTTGATTGGATAGTTAGTCTTAACTATCACTTGGTGGCTTTGGAAATAAGGTCAAAGGCACCTAGCGGAGGTGACTAGAGCCAAGGCTATTTTCTCAATCATCTGATACGCTTCTCGACGTCATGTAGCATGTGGCTAGTGATGTAGATAGGGAATTGATGTTTCCCTTCTTCTTGGACGAGTGCCGAGCTGACAGCTTCATCCGCAACTGAGAGGTATAAGAGCAATAGTGCTCCCTGTCGAGGTCGACTCAAGACAGGTGGCGCAAATATTGTCTTTTTGAATTCCTCGAATGCTTGATCGCAGTGTCATTCCATAGGAATGGTTCTGTCTTACTGAGCAGCTTGTAGAAAGGCTTAGCTTTCTTGGCAAGTTTCGGAAGGAATCTTGATAAGGCCGCTAATCTTCCATTCAATTTCTGAACTTCGTTGATACTGGTCGGGCTATGCATCCATAGGATGGCTAAGCATCTGTCCGGGTTGGCTTCGATTCCTCGGTGTGTGATCATGAAGCCAAGGAACTCGCCGCTGCCAACCCCGAATATGCATTTTTCAGGATTGAGACGCATGTCATACTTTCGAACTTCTCCGAATATTTTCTCGAGGTCTGCCACATGTTGAGCTACGTTTTGAGATTTGACAACCATGTCGTCTACGTAGACCTCAACATTGCATTCGATTTGCTTTCTGAATACTCGGTCCATTAGTCGCTGATATGTAGCTCCTGCATTCTTGAGGCCAAAGGGCATGACTCTGTAGCAATAGTTGGCGTCTTCAGTAATGAAGGTCGTCTTTTCTTCATCTGAAGCATGCATTCTAATTTGATTATAATCAGAATATGCATCCAGGAAGCTTAAAATATGAAATTCGGACTCTCCATCGACCAATCTGTCAATGTTAGGTAGTGGATATGCGTCCTTTGGACATGCCTTGTTAAGGTCTGTGAAACCTGTGCACATACGCCATTTTCCACTTGCTTTTTTGACCATGACAACGTTGGTGAGCCAAGTAGAGTACCTTACTTCTCTGATAAAATTAGCTTTAAGCAGCTTGTCTACCTCTTCTTTCACAATTTTTCGTCTTTCTTCTCCCATGTTTCGCTTTTTTTGTGCCACCGGTTTGGCTTGTGGACACATGGTCAATTTATAGCAGATGATATTAGGATTAATACCTGGCATGTCACACGGCTGCCAAGCGAATATAAATGCATTCTTGCGGATCACGTTCACTATGTGCCTATACTCATGATTGGTGAGCTCTTTGCTAAGCTACGTGCACTGTCCGAGTTTGGGCCCGAGTTGCAATTTGACGAGCTCTTCATTCGGTTTGGTCCTTTGTCGATATTATCATCGCGTGGATCCACGTCGAAGACTTCATCACGATGAGCTGTGTATACTGTCACTGCATAAGGGGTAGACTCTATGTCTATATTCATTACTTGGGTGGTACCCCCAGAAGTGGTACGATGTCTGTCTGACTGTCTGTTGGGAGAATATGGTACCACTTTAAGGCTTTTGACATAACATTGTTTGGCTTGCTTTTGATCTGCCTTCACGATAACAATTTCTCCTGTCACGGTAGGAAATTTCATCTTCAAGTGGAGGGTAGAGACGATAGTCCCCAACTCGTTCTGTTAGAATTGAAGAAGTTGAGGCAAAGGATTCAAAATGATTGAAGCAAATGAGTTTTGATGTTTTACATGCCCAATCAATTTGATGGCATATGTAATTTTTGTTTAAGCTTGGTTCATTAGATAAAGCTTTATAATCCTCATTAGCTTTTGATAATTCATGCATTCATTTAAATAGAATTAATCATATAGTAATAATCAAAGTCATAGAAATTCATTAAGGCAACTAGGAATTGTATAAAACATTTTCTCATTGCTTTAATCAATTACATTGGTGAAATAATCGATTACAACATGCGTATGTTTTCTGGAAAATGCCTTATGAACATTTTAATCGATTACCACTGGTTCATAATCTATTAAATGAGCTTTACACAGAATTAGAAACTTTTTGTGATAATCGATTATTTTGAGAAATAATCAATTACATAAGCTTCTGCATAATTTTACGCAGCATGTTCATCTGGTTTAATTGATTACCAGATGTTTGTAATCGATTAAATGTCGATTGTTAAGTTTTAGGCATGGTCTGTGTTAATCGATTAAATAGGAACTTAATCGATTACATGTGTGCATTGAAAAACTGAGTTCATATGGATTAATCAATTACAAGATGACTTAATCGATTATTTTGTTCATGACAAATTTCCAGATTTCTGATGAACACTTTAATCGATTATATGATTAAAATAATCGATTACAATAGTTAAAATAATCGATTACATTGACGAATTAATCAATTACAGTTATTTAAAACAATTTTTTTTATAAATAGAACAGTTGGGTTAGAAAAAGGGAGAAAAATAGAGATACTCGTGCAAGCCTTGTGATAGACACATTCTAAAGCTCTCAAGAGTACCTAAGGCTGAGATTAGTGAGATAATCAAATATGATGAGTATAATGGAGAGTTACTTGCGTTTTTAGTGCTGTTTCTCAAAGATTGAAGAATTGTTCAAGCTAGTGCTTAAAGAAAGTCATCAAGAAAGAGTTATATTCATCTGTTGCATATAATCTCAGGTTGATTGCATCATTCATATCATTGTAAATTGCTGAGGATTATAAGGTGATATCTTTCTTGAACATAAAGCTTTGTTTTGGTTGATATTGGTTTTGTAATTGTGTTGTATTTCCATATAACATTTGTATTCTTTAAAGCTTTTTCTAAAAAGGATTTCTAGAGGGAAGAATAGAGAGGGGATCTCTGGTTCTTGATCTTTTGAAAAGTCTATAGGGAGTAGATTTTGAATTTTACCTAGGGAGGGTAAGAGAGATCATTTTGTAAGCTTGTAAAGAACAGATATTTGTTATAATGGAACTCTAACCAAGATTTGGTTGGAAGAAAACTGAATGTAGCCTCTGGGGTTAAGAGGTGAACCAGTATAAATCTTGTGTGTTTTAAGATTTCAGTTTATATTTCATTAAATTCTTGAAGTATATAATTTGTTTATCATACAAACTTGGTTACAACACAAGAGTGATTTGATTGGTGAAGTAAATTGTTTTCTAAATTGGTTTTGAATAGATACGATCCTTTTGACGTCTTTCGCTGTTATAAATTTTGAAAGGAAATTTTAAAACTCCGAGGTAAAACCAATTCATCCCCCCTCTTGGTTTATTTGCATAAGTGTTCATTGTATTTTCACGTTCAATGTTTTCCTACTTATCAGGGCAAGGTAGGATGTATCGGCATCTACAATATGATACCTGATGATAAAGCTCCTTGATAAAGAACCCTGACCAAAGATAGTCATTAGGTCGACATAGCCTAGGGTTTCCACTCTTTCTCCTGCGAAGCCGAGTAGTGGATTTGGATAAGGCTGTATGGAGCTTGACGAGATCTCGAGCTTCTGGAATGTCTTTAGGTATAGAACATCAGCGAAGCTACCTTGATCAATGAGTACTTTTGTCACCTTGAAATTGGCGATTATGAGAGAAACAACCATAGGGTCGTCTTGGTTGACAGGATTAATTCCCTCAAAATCAGCATTGGTGAACGTAATGGGAGGTAGACTTTGTAATGGAGGAATGTTGATACAGTTTATGTCTATCTCTCGTATAGCGTGCAAGTGCCTCTTTCGAGATTGGCTAAACGATCCTCCATGTGAGAAGTCACCCGCGATGGTATGGATTACACGGCGAATATGTTGAGTGGGCTCTTCTTCTTGTTGACGAGGGGGTTAACGCTCGCGTCTAGGTTGCGGTTGTTGCTGCCTCCCTCGGTCTTCTGCATCATCTCTTCTTCTGTCGTTGTCTCTATTTTTGGATCGGTCTCCCTATCACCCCTCCTGCTTGTTTTCTCGTGGAAAATTATCCTGTTTCTTTACATACCGTGATAAATGTCTAGCTTGGATAAGTTCTTCAATCTTATCTTTCAATGTCAGACAATCATTTGTGTTGTGGCCTATGCCACGATGGTAGCGACAGTACTTGTTAGGGTTTTTTCCTAACTTCGTGTGACCTGGAAAAGCCACCTGTACCTCCGTGTTGAAAGCTTCATCCATGATGGTGGTTTGATTGACCGTCAGGGGAGTATATTTCTCAAACCTGGATGCTCTTGAGAGAAGTTGAGGCCTGTGTAGCTTTCATTTTTTGTCGGCCCTATGAGAGTCGAATCGGTTAGATATCTCATGTTTCTCTCGCTTCTGTCCAACCTGTCGTACTTCATTTCTGAATTTCAAGAAATCTTCCATCTGAATGTAGCCCTTGCCTCTTTCACGTATTTCGTCCATGCTAGAAGGGGGTCTCTTGCACAGACTGTCTACGAATTTGTCAGGTCGAAGGGCCAGCATCATGGAATGCAGTGCTACCTCAGGATTGAGGTTTCTAATCTGAATAGTCAGTTGTCCAAATCGCTCCATGACCCTGCAGAGAGGTTCGTCATCTACTTGGCGCAATGGATGTCAGCCTATGGGTTCGGCTGATTGCATATTGCGCGCTAAATTTTTCGACAAGAGTGTTGAAATTGTTGATAGACCTTTTAGGGAGGCTACCATACCATGTTAGGGTTGCCCCCTTTAGAAAGGTAGGGACTACCCGACATAATATGGCATCATTATTTGTAAGAGATTCGCTTATGATAGGAAGGCATCCAGATGTTCGTCAGGGTCGGTGGTGCCATCATATCTCTCTAAATGTAGAGGTTTCCAACCGAACGGAACATCGGCTTCTCTGATGCGATCGGTAAGAGGGTTACGCCATGCATTATGCCTCTCTGGTTGGTAGTCTTGGGTTAAACTGCGAATACCTGGAGGGTCGACAGTTTGTCGAGGTTATGGGGGTTGTTGAGGATGCAATTCGCCTTGCGTCTGTTCGTCTCTGGTAGTAGAAGTGCATTCATCCTCCCGAGGATGTGTCGTTCGGGTTTCCCGGTGATCACGGTCAGCCTTCAACAGTTGGATCTCTTCCTGATATCTGCGTTCCATCTCCGCTTTGCGGTTCTGGAGTTGTTGTATGGTGTCGGCATTCGTCATGGTAGTTTGTGGAGGGTTAGACGCATCGACAAGAGTGTCGCGTCTAACGCTAGAGCGTGTACTGACCATGAACTTGTGCCAATGATTTGTCTAGGATGTAAGGCCGCAGGGTAAGTTTTACCTGGGCCCCATGGTGGGTGCCAAATGTTCTTACCAAAATCTGAAAATTCCACGTGTGGGCTAGATGTGACCTTAGTGGACTCCAAATCCTGTAACATCGGGAAATGAGTAGGCTTTGCTTAGAGGAGGGACCTGCAAAACAAAGGAAAAACACTCTGACGCTCAAGTAAGTTCATCAATTGTTAAAGAATAACTGAGTGTGAGAATCCAATATAAGATGTAGAGAATGAGTAGCTTGAATAATGCATTCAAGTACTGTGTACCGAAAGGTAGTGTGTTTAGAAAGAACCTGGATGGTTGTATTTATAGCGTGGAGTGTGGGCCTTGGGCCATTGCTTATTGATAATCTGTTGATAAGATAATAATAATAGATAATAGCGGACAATTATCTAGTTTCAAATAGGAGATAATGTGTACCTTATTGATATATTGTTGCCTGTAGATAAGTAACAATTAGTAGATAACTTGTTGAGATGATAAAGTGGTTACACCTATGTAAATATTCTGGCTGTCAGGGAAAATATAATATTGTTAGTGTCCATGCTCCTGTAGAGGGTCGACGTTTGTGCTCCTGTAGCGATGTTGGCATGGAACTCGGACACGTGTGTCCAAGTTGACACTTGGAGGCTGAATATACACCTATTAATGTTGCAGTGCTGACGTGGAGGGTATCCGTATGTACGGTGATCTTTATGAGATGGTCACTTGTCATTTTACTATTTTGAATTGTATAATAGTTATATATATATATATATATATATATATATCATTTGTCACATCAAAATCATGAATTGGTGAAAAAGATAATTTTAGAATAATGAAAAAACCATTCATACATGTTGGGGATTCGGAATAACAACTCCCAAAAAGAAATAGGTAATCTAAGATATAATAAGTTCAATTTGGGTTCATAATATATTAGATAGATGAAGTTGACCTAGTTCCCAACAATAAAGTGATGAACCATGAACCAAAATGAATTGCATGTTAAAAAACTGACTCATTTTCAATAGTGCACCATACCAAAGAAACTGTTCGGTTTGATTCACATGAAATGTTTTCCATTTCGACTTGGTCAGGGGAAACCATTTATTAACTCTGGTTTGATTTGATTTTCTCTCTTGAAATAAATTATGATTGTTGAAAAAGTATTAAGGAATTAAGATTATGTTTTATAAGATATTTTAATTTTTAATTTTTTATTACTTAAAAATTTATTTAATTGTTTAGGAAACATTTTTTTAATAGCTTCTAACATTTTTTAAAATGTTACTTGAAGTAGTGTTTTTTAAAATGCTAACTTTTAACTTTTTATATTTTCTTTCATTTTTATTCTTAAGATATTCATCGGTGTTTATCATTTTGTTTTTTTTTTATACAAAGCATTTAGTGTTGACTCCCTACACACGTAGTTGACTTAATTCTATTCCGAGTCTTTTTCTCAAATCATAGTCTACTCACTCACATTTGGAAGTCATCTCGTGACCTTATTATATACCATGAGCTAGCTGTTCAATGGCACTATCTGATCATATTGTGAAAGTTTCATCAAATAAAAGGAAAAAGGTTAGGTATCTCTTCTTCCATGGCCATAACTTTAATGTTATCATTGGGAAAACTTTGCACATATATAGTTATATCACACAAAAAATGTCAGACACAGAATTTATATGATTCATCACCTTTTATTTAGAACTATTTCTACAAAACAAATTAAGATTCATTGTTTATAAGTTTATGAATTTAGTTAAAACTAGAAAAATCAATTACAAGTGTGTAATTACACGCTAAAAGCCTAAGCAACTCCACTCAAGGATAAAAATAATAATTAATTAATAGACGTACACTTCTCATATAAAAAATAACTTTCCTTTTCAATCTTAGACTCTCTTTTCATACTTCATCATAAACTATATATATATATATGATTTGTACATATAATTATAATTTAGTACGGCTGCATTAACAAATAATAGCTAAAGATCTAAAAGTACACCAATACTTAACTTACTAACACACTCATACTTAAAAATAAGGGTGTACATGTTAACAAATTTCTCTCACATTTGCAAACATATACACATTTTATTTTAGTATAAGTTAGTAAAGTATAACTAGGAAATATCTTAAAATAGGCTTTTTAACACACTTATAGTAAAAAAAACATGAATGTATATATAAGAAATCAAATTACAACATTATAAGTATTAAAAGTATTACACTCATCCTTAACCATTGATTATAAGATAATCTAATGCTTATGATGTAATCACTAAAAAAAACACATGACTCATCCTCCTTGTTTTTCCATTCAACCTGCGCACACATTTTTTAAAATTATTTATTATTTATATCATTATTTTTTTTAAAAGTTAATACTCCTAATACGTAACTAAATTAAGTTAATCATTATGTTTCAATAAAATAAATGATAAAAAAAATAGAGAGGAGAGAGAAAGTGGAAAGCACTTTCACGTTAGAATAGATTAACATATTTAAAAATAAGAATTGCTATTTTAAAAAAAAAGTATTTTTATTCTTTTCTCTCTCATTAGTATTACATTGTATGATATTTTTTAGAGTATGGCAGAAAGAAAAGCTACATACACGTCTTTGATATATAGTGCAATACTAAATGCACCTTATATTTACTTTTTTTTTTCTTCCAGATTTGACTCTACCGAGCATTACTTCCATTAGCTTTTACTATTTTATTATTTAACATTTTGTTTTAGTTCTTTCGTGTATACTCTCAAATTTGTTAATTCACTGTAAATATTTTGATGTACTTTCATATTTTCTATAAGTTTCAAGTAATGGTGTCATTCTTGGAAAGAGTGTGAAGTTACGTTTTTAAAATCTGAAAATTAAAATCTCTATTTTTAATATATATTATTTTCAATTAATATAACAATTACCTATATGGAATCACCAATTTTGTGAAGTCCAATAAATCTGGCTCCTTCACTAATTTTTTCCTTTAAATCTTATAAATATTATTTCCAAATTAAACAAGAAAACAGTGTTTATTTTAAATTTAATTAATGTATTGGCAATATAATTATTTTATACAATTATTCTATCATGATAAATTTATTAATTTAAATGATATAATAATCTTATAAATCCTACTGAAACTATTTTTTTAAAATTAAATAAACGTGTACCTACAAGAAATAATCAAACTTGCAGTACTTTGTTTCTAGGGACAATGTCACTGAAAAATTATACTTATCTACAATAAAATTTGTCGTTAGGAAAAATGTTTTTTCTTACGAGGGCGTGTAACGCGTGTTTGTTATTTGTTCCTTTCTTTTTGTGGGGGGCAGTGTGTTTGTTGTCGTTCAGAGTTAAATGATATGATATTTTATAAGTGCGGTGGAAAGGATAGTCATAAAATTGTAGAAAGTATAATGCCAAAGTACCTTTAATATACTTTTTCTTTGCAGAATTGACTCCAACCTAACATTACCTTGGATTTTACTCTTAGTCTTTTATTCATATTCTCTTTTGTTTCTTTCTTATGTACATACTTTTAAA
The DNA here is from genome assembly GCA_007407185.1 of Glycine tomentella. Lineage (NCBI taxonomy): Eukaryota > Viridiplantae > Streptophyta > Magnoliopsida > Fabales > Fabaceae > Glycine > Glycine tomentella. The sequence goes on along the minus strand of PYAF01001288.1, from coordinate 64,123 downwards.
TGTTTTTACTCACTGTAATATTTTGATGTGCTTTTGATATTTTTAACAACTTTAAGTAACATTGTATTTTCTTTAAAGAGTATGAAATTACTTTTATAAAATCTTTGAAAAAGTTAAAAACTCTTCTTTTAAGTGTTGAATATTGATTTCAATGAATATAATTAACAGTTAAACGTATAGTTATTACCTCCAACATGGAGCAATTTAGCAAAGCTATTTTTATTTTATTTGAAAAATATAATATTTCCAAAAGAGTGTTTGTATTCTTCTTGTTCAGATTAATATTGAATGACATGATTTTATAAGAAATATAAAGGAAACTCGAAAAAAATAAAGTAGTACATTTTTGTATAGTATTGTACAAGATATTATGCAACTTGAGGAGTACTTATGATATATTTTTAGTTAAAATTTAATAAAATTATAATATTATGAGTGAAGTTCACTAAATAGGAAATGAGAATCATGAAAATTTATAATTTTAATTAAGAATAGAAAGTGCATGTATTTAAAAGCTAAGAATGTTTTTCTATTTGTAACTATGTCTAAATTGGCCTTTAATTGATTTCTTTTTCCAATATTGGACTATGTTGGTGTGCAAACTTATCAATCGTTGTGTTGGTTGACACCGTTTGATTTCCTAGTAGACATTTGACTCAAGAAAGACACTTTGTCAATCTTTGATTGAGCTAGCTCTTAGTCCATTCCAAAGTATTTCTTAACGGTTTGTGATACTGAGGTTTTTATGCTACTCTACTCTTAAAAGAAAATGCGGTAAATGAATGTTTTAGATGACCATATAAAATTGGTGTAAATGTATATAAAAGTTGTAAAAAATAAGAACCAATAATTTAGGAAAGTAAATAAAAATAAGAATTTGCATGCTATTGATTGTGGATCCTGTTTGCATCTCAAGTTTTCTCATTCATAGCGATTCACTACAAGAAAAATCATAGTTATTGACGTACGCCCACGAAATTTACTGACGAAATGTGTTCCATGAGAAAATGTTGAATTACCGATGGATTATACCCACTAATTTAATTCTGTTGGAAATTTAAATATTATATCAGATTTTTCTGACAGAATATGTTTCCGTAAGAAATTAAATTTATACCTAAAATTAAAAGAATCCAACCCTAACATGGAACTCGGTGACTTCCCTTTGGTGATTTTTAAAAGCTTTTGCACCCACCATCACGTCGTCGGGCCTTCCAGTTACCCACATCTTCCCGCTGTTGTGCCCACACCAGCTGGTTAGTGCTCTTATTTTTAATTATATGTGAAAGTCTTAACTTTGGGTTTATATGATAATCGATAAAAGTTCTCATTTTAGTCTATTATATGTGTCATGAAGAATATGGAGCATTACCTAGTCAACATATCTATTTTTTCATATTTATACTTCTTTGGTTTAAATTTTTGTTTTGGATGGGGTCAAAGCTTAATCTCTGTGTAAATGGAGCTTAATAAATGTTTGTAGTACAATGTCATTAGATGACTTCTTGAAATACACTGTCTTCCATAGTTCAATATTGAGCACCATAAAATCAATAATTTCAAGAAGTCATTAAAAAATACCATCTCCTTGTCTATTCATTTCCAGAACATTAACATGTCTCTAGCTTGTTTCCGGGTGCGCATACCGGCTATCCTTGCCCATTTAATGGATCTACTAACTTTCACTCTGACCTGAAAGGAAAATAGGTTCATATAAGTAATAAGTTACTGTAGACAAAATGCTGAATACAAAACCTACCATAAAAATCTTTAGACTATACAACTACATTCTAAATACACCACAAATCAATACAAAATATAACAAATAGAAAATGTATTTGGGGAAATGCCTCTTTCTCTGAGACCCTCTTGGAATCAATGAGCTACTTTCGATGAAAAATAGTGAAGTTCCTATGATGCTTTGGTATGTTTCTTCTTACAATATTTCTCCAAATTTTTCCACATCTTTTCATTTCCTCCTTCTCTATCAAAGTAGGGTCTTTCTTCACCTTTTGCTTCTTAGGTAGGCTTCTCTAAATGATCTGAAGCAGTCCAAAGAGACAAAGCTAAATGATAAAAAATAAGGGAGAATTTAAAGGGGAAAACATCAATTCATTTATATGATAGATACCTCAAGTGTCATCTTTCTCCAAAACTTTCACATAACAAACCTACAACACTCCACCCTCAGACAAAATAGATCACCTTATACTTCCCGTTGCCCCCTCCAGAATGGAGGAATTCAAATCAACATCAAACATTTTTAGACTAAATTTATGAGCCGAATTAGAAGCTGACATGACCTTCAGTCGTGCCTGCAATGATTCAAATTGTGGCATTGCTTCTCCTATGCCTGCTCGGTTTCTATTCCCAAATCTTTTATCAACAACCATCCTTTTAGCCAAGGATCCCAAATACGAAGTACCCTTTTAAGTAAAAATCCTCAACATGGATATCCGAGAAGCTTGGGAGGTTCAGAGTTCCAGACAACTTATCATAGACTGGAGGAATCTAGTAAGCAAGGGTGAAATCCCTAAGCCTAATAAGCCTGCTCAAACAATCCCAATATTGATTAGGACAAGGCAACCTAACCTAACCTTAAGACTCAAGTATACATGATCTATGACATTTGAAATTCTTCATTATACAACAATATAGCGTCTCCATTCCAAAACATCCAAAACTAATCCTCCTTGCACAAATCCCATTCCCTAAAATCTATCATTTCAATTCGAATCAAATTTGTAACAAAAAGCAACCAAATTTTCATTGCCAACAACCAAGGGCGGATCCAAAAAATAAATCAAGAGGGGACACTCAAAAGTTCAAATACATCTCCAGAAAAATAATTACAATGTCATCCTTCTAGGCCTTATTTTTTGGAATTTCTTCATAATTGCCTTATTATCAATGCTTTCAAATACATCTTTTTCAATATAAGGCACTAAACAATCATTCAACCATTCATCCCCCATCCGATTACGAAGTGCAGTCTTGATGTATTTCATAGCTAAAAATGTTTTTTCCATAGATGGAGTTGCTACAGGCAAAAGTTAATGTTAACTTTACAAGTAAATAAACCAAAGGATACACAATATGTTTTTTCTTTTTTACCATCCTCTTGGCAAGATCAACTATTCCTTGCAAATTCAAGAAATCAGGATCACTTTGCACATCAACAATATACGTGTCGAGCTGATATTCAAGCATGACAAAATCATTCAAATCAAAATCTGAAGGATAAAAACCAGCAAATTCACAAAACTTATTCTTGTCAAATGATGAGAAAGAGTTGCACGAATTTAAACATGTCATGCATTTCAACAAATTCGAACTAACTTCACTAAAATAATCATTCAACTCTTCAAGTTGAGTATCTATCACTGCATAAAATATGTCAACCTTAAAGTGATGCAGATGAGTAACTGGTCCTCTACATTTTGCTCTCCCTTGTAATGCAAATACACTTTCCATATCAGGGATATCTATATCATGTTTGATACAAAATGCAAAAGTCTTCTGAAATAAATTATCCCACCCATTATCTCTATCTTCTGTAATAACACCTTTGAAACTTTTACAAGATTCATAGCATTCACAATATGTTGATATTTTCTTTGAAGTACTTGGGACAACTCATTCGTTATTGCTAAGATCTTGATCATCATGTTCAAAACTAATACAAATTCAAAAGTTTGCATACGCATCATAAGGCCAGAGGCTTCAGACCTTTTTGCATGCATAAGGGTTGTATCGTCTTTTATAATTTCTAGCACATCAAGCACAAGATCAAACAATGTATACAAACTTACCAATGATCGGTAATGTGAGCTCCAACGTGTGTCCCCTGATCGTGACAAACTCATTTATTGATTCAAGCTTCTCCCTGATTAAACATCATCGATTGCAATACTTTTGACCATCTCATCAAATTGCTTTTCTCTCAAAATATCTTCTCTTTTGCAAGAAGCACTAACTGCATTACATTTCAACGGTATAAAATTAAAGAAGTCATTCAATGCGTAAACCTTTTTTGCACAACCCACTAGAGCTAACTGAAGTTGATGTGCAAAGTAGTGAACATAGTAAGCATAATTATTTTCAACTAAAATCAAGCTTTTCAGACTATTGAATTGACCACTCATATTGCTTGCGCCATCGTCATCTTGACCACGAATCTTTGTCAAGCTCAAGTCATTTTTGGCAAAAATTAACTCAATCATTTCTTTAAGTGAACTAGTTGTAGTATCTGAAACATGAACAAGACCAAGAAAACGCTCAATAATGTCACCGTTGCAGTTCACATATCTTAAAACAATGGTCATCTGTTCTTTAATTGATATATCACGAGCTTCATCAACTAGTATAGAGAAGAAATTATCCCCAATATTTGAAATAATAGCTCTGGTAACTAAATTAGCATCAACATTAGTGATATCTTTATGAATTGAGGGAGCTATCATTTTGAGATTCTCTGGGGCATTATTCAAAGATACATTATTTACCTCTTCATTGCTTTCACAAAGGAATTTTACAAGCTCCACAAAATTTCCCTGATTCATTGAAACATCTGTCTCATCATGTCCCCGGAAAGCCAAACCTTGTCGTATGAGATATCGAACACATCGAATAGAACCGTTCAAACAAATACGATAATCTTGTTTGGCTTTGTCAGAAATGCCAGACACAACAATGTCAATATGTTTATTTTGATTCATCAAATCTTTGGCAACACTGAAGCACAACTTATGAATGCTTCCAACTTTCCCAATATGTTTATGAAGCTGTTATTTGTGCTTCCAATTGCTAAATCCTTCTCCCGCAAATGAATTATGACCACCCTTTCCATCACCATGCTCACAATGAAATAGATAACAATGCAAGCAAAATACAACATCTTTTGATTCACTATACTCCAACCAAGTGCCAAATTCATTGTACCATTAAGGATTAAATCTACGCATCTTACCCCTAATTAAGGATTGAGGAAAGTTGTCATGTTTTGGTTGACAAGGACCATTCGTTAGATAAATTCTTCGAATCATTTCCCTTTCTTGACCACTCTTCGCAATGCTCATGATAGGAAGTCTTTTACCTAGATCAGGAACATACAAATCATTTTCCTTTCTTGAACATTCATTTTGTTTATCTTGAACTAAATCAATAGATGAAGATTCAGATCGAGAACGTTTAGCACTACTAGTACTACCACTTCTTCCATCCTTAAAAATTGCAAATGGCAAATGACAAAAAATGAATCAATATATACCCAAAAAACAATGGTCAAACCCCAAAATATTATCTCAGTATAATTTGAATACAAAGCAAAATGGCCATACTCCAAAAATATTAACAATTTGTTTATCTTAACGTTTCCACCGAATTCGAAATTTTGTACAATATTGTCAATAACTCAATACATACATTGTCTTGCTCTTGCTATCAGCCTATCACAATATTAATAGAGGCACCAAAAAGCAGTTTATGCTTCTGATTTTTAGGGAAAATCATTATAATTTATAAATAACCCCAAATCAATAATCCGAACACATTAAATAACCATAAAAAGTATCATAATAAAAAACGACAACAACAATAATAACCAGTTAACCACCAACTTTTTAGGAAAATCAAAATCAAAATTGGATTGGGAAAAACTGAAAAATAAAGAAGGTGAACCTGAAACTGGAAGTGGAAGCCGGAAGGCCCGAGGAGGCGCGCACGAGGAGTCGAGGAGGCTAGTACTGGGCACTTTCCGTGAGCAGTGGCGGAGAGGAACGGAGCCGTAGAGGTGGAGTGGAGTCGCAGCCTCGCAGTGGTCCATGGGAGGAGCAGAGGCTCGTGAGTAGAGCATGCAGAGGCGGAGCTATCACCGTCAGTCGTGGTCCGTGGAGCTGTGGAGGATGTGACGCGAGTCACTTGAGAAGAGAACAAAAGGGCTGCAGCAGGGAAGCGTGAAAACAAGAAAAGAGAACCGAAAATGAAAAATTCTCTGATATTTTGTGACCTAGGTATTTTGGAAAAAATTATAAAAAAAAGAAGGGCATATGGGTAATTTCACTGGCAAATTCAAGGGTGGGCACGTGCCCCCCTCTCCTCTACTTCCGTCTGCCTCTGCCAACAACACCACCATCTTTGTCAATCACTTACACCTTAGAACAAAATAAACAAACAAACAAAAAAAAATCTAAAGTAGTAGTCTAACGACAACTCTACTTTCACCCTGGATCTATCTAACCCAATCCACCACCAATTGCAACATATTTCATGAGTATACCAGGCTTCTAGTGGTAGACTTAGACTACTGATTGATCAGTTCACAAGTTAAGCAAGAAACAAAATGCTACAAAAAAAAAAAATATTGATGTGAAGCGGGAGAAAGAGTGAGAGAAACCAAAAAAAAAAAAAAAAACCAACCTTTGCCACAACACTCTAAATACTACATTGATTATAATTATAAAAATATCATTTTTTAAAGAATTAATAATATTTTATTAAAAATCATATTAAAAATATAATAAAATTATAATGCAATACATTAATCATATTCTTGATGATAAAAATGTAATACCTTGAATTTTAAGCATGGGATTAAACCTAGTGATTAGGGATAATAACCATGCATTAGAGGCCCTAAAAGGAAAGCAATAGGCTGTTTCGGCCCTTTCGCGCGATCCGCGTGGGATCTGGCGCGATCCGCGCAGAAGGTTCAAGTCAGGCCAGTGCTTTCGGCCTTCTGACGTGGTCAGCGTGGATACGGCGCTACTCGTGTGGATGGTTCGAACCTGTGGCGCGACCAGCGCGGGATATGGCGCGATCAGCGTGGAGGGCTTAAATCAGGCCAAGGATGGCGGCCATCTCACACTATCCGCATGGATTTGGCGCTGATGGCGTGGGTTGTTCGAACCTTGGCATGATCCGCGCGGAACCTGGCGCGAGCCGCGCGGGACTTTGGGGTCAGTTTTTATAAATAGCTCATTTGGACGAAAACTGAAGGAGAAAGAGAGGAAGAGAGAGAAAACGGCCATTGATGACCCTTTGAGCTTTATATCTTCTCCATCTTTAATCTAAACACCTCTGACCCAACGGAGAAAGTGTTCAGAGCCTCGAGATGAGCTAGAGACCCAGCTTTATTCTCGACAAGAGGCAGTAAACAGCGAGATCGAGATTCGAAGGGAGTCCTTGGAATCGAAGAACCAGAGGCGAAGGAGGCTTTTCATAAGCGATCAACCTTAGGGAAAGTGATTCCCTGGTGTGTCTTGACTGCACAGAGGTAAGAAACTCGAGCTCTAGCCGTTGGTTTTGTGTTTGGGTTTTTGGTTGGATTTTGAGTACCTTGAGAGGTGTTTTTGGAGGTGTTAGAGCCGTTATTAGGCTTGGACTCTGTAGAGTTTTGTGTCCAGAGGGTTACTCTGATGAAGTTAGAGCCTTGAGTCATCATTATTGATGAAGTTTGATTTTGGCTCTGAGTATGTATGAACAGAGGTAAAGGGCTGATTATTTGGCTAGTATGAACCTTAGAGTAGTTGACAAAGTTGCTCATGAGATAGTATAGATGTTGTTTGTGAGCTGGAATTGGTGATAATGAGAAGCTTTAAGTTGATCTAGATAAAGCAGGGATATGCTTTATATTAGCCTGATCAGAGTCTTAGTAGAGGCTCTGGAGCCCTGTGTAGGCTGAGTAGGATCCTTTTGAGGGTCTGAGAATCACTTGTGAAGTGATTGTTATGGGTTATGTGGAAGGAATTGTAGTTTCCTTTCGATCTAACGGCTTAGGACCGTTACTGATACATTGTGTATTTGTTGTATGTAGGACGTGAGCTTGATAGTTCTAGTGGTGGTGACCACGAGGCTGGGAGAGTCGGTATTTTGCCTAGAGCAGGTAAGCTCTTGGTTCTTACATGTGCGTCCTTTGCTGTGTTCCACCATGATCTTAATAGGGTGATGGTTCTGTTGTGGTTATATGCATGTATATGGAAATTGCATGTTGTTATGATTGACTGTTGAATGGTGTTCTGTACCCTGTGAGAGGGTGATTGATGTGAATTGATATGAGATGTTTGATCTATGAGTTGCACCCTGAGATGGGTGGTTGATATGTATGGCTATGAATTGACTAGCTTATGACCTGCATGGTTAATTGTTGAATCCTATGGTAGTAGGATAAATGACATGAGATTGAGTAAAACCTGATGTGAGATGTTCCTGTGATATAGACGTAGCCTCCCGAATGGAGATGTTCCTATATCTACAGATGTAGCCTCCTCAGGCAATTGTATTGAGATAGGTTGTGAGATGTTCCTGCGATATAGATGTAGGCTCCTGATTGGAGATGTTCCTATATCTGCAGATGTAGCCTCGTTATAAAGAGATGTTCCCGTTATATAGATGTAGCCTCCTAAGTGGAGATGTTCCTATATATACGGATGTAGCCTCTGATAGATGTATTGAGATCCTGCCATGAGATGTTCCTAGTATATAGATGTAGCCTCCCTGGGTGGAGATGTTCCTATATACATAGATGTAGCCTCTGCAGGATAGTGATGTATGTGATGAATGGCTGTATGCCATGAGTATAGCCTGATTATTGACAGGTGGATATGCATTGATGGTGCATGATGATTGATTGAGTGATTCACTGATGTTGATAATGATTGTTTTGATATACCATTTCCATGTATATGTATGAAAGTGAACCAGGGGAAGGAAATACCTTCAAGGGCCCTGAGTTTACTGGGATTTTATATCTCACCCTGTTTGTGGGACTTATATTCTTGCAGGTGAATCCTCAGGAGGAGCAGATAGATCCCAAGGCAAGAAGCCTGTGCAGGGATAACTGTGTTCTTAAACCTTATGCATAGATGACTTGAGCTTATGGCTCTGATGTTCTGTATTCGCCTTTGGTTTGGTTTTGTTGTACCCTGAGGGGAAATAGTTGTACAGTTTTGTACTTAAACACAGATTCTGTGTATATTCACCATATTATAATGTACAGTGTTTATGATAGTGACCTTTGATGATGTCACTCTCAGTTTATGCTTCCAAACTGCTTAAACTCTGATGATTATATGTCGGTTTGTTGATTAATGTTTGGTAATGACCCTGATGATTAAACGAGGCGTTACATTTTGGTATCAGAGCAGTTTTGGTGGGGAAGTATTGTACATATGGTGAATTGTGTGTTTTGTGTGATGTTCTGGGGGTTCGTTATGGTAATTGCATGTGTGGCTGTTGAGAGTGAGCCTGATCAACTCACCTTTTTTATGTGATATGTGCAGTACCATGGTGAGGACCCGGAACCAGGATGGTGTGGCGGGTGCAGATGCACACTCTGACCCAGTGGTAGCCGCCTTGGCCGCTATGCAGCAAGAAATAGCTGTAAGCAGGCAGGCTAATGAGGCCTTGTTGAAGGCCAATGAGGAGCTGATGGCTGAGTTGAGAACTCGGCGTAGGGAGGATAGAGCACCTTCTCCACATCCTGTTCCTGAGGGCGAGGATAGTCGCCAGATAGGTGGAGCTAGCCATCGTGTTGAGGGTTATAGCCAGCTCAGAGGAGGACCTTCACAGTCACATCTGGAGGAGGAGACTATGGCCAGAGGGAGGATGCTTACAGCTTTTCGTAAGCATGATCCTCCAGTGTTTCATGGAGATTATGATCCAGTAGTGGCGGCCCGATGGTTATAGGCCCTAGAGAAGATATTCACATTGATGGAGTGCTCAGACCATCACAGACTTCTTTATGCCACCTATATGCTTCATGGAGACGCTCATGAGTGGTGGGTTACCACATTAGAGCTGATGAGGGGCCAGGGAGAGGCTATCACCTGGCAGGCTTTTGAGGCCCAGTTCCTGGACAGATATTTTCCGCGAGATGCCAGAGAGCAGAAGCAGGCGGAGTTTGAGACCTTTGTCCAGGGACAGATGTCAGTTGATGAGTATTTGGCTATGTTTAATGAGTTACCCAAATATGCTCATTTCAGGAGGGAGTTACCTGATAATGATGTACTTGCAGCTAAGTTCCAGAGGGGACTTAGAGAGGACATTGAGGAGAGGATAGCTGGCAGTGGATCCCGAGATCTGGGGAGTCTTGTCAGACAGTGCAGGCAGGTGAAGGACATGATCAGGAGGCGGAGTGGCCGTCATCCTGTTCCTTCTAGTAGACCTGATGCGAGGAGATCTAGTGGTGTAGGCCCAGCCGGGAAGGGCAAGGGCAGAGATCTGAGAGTTTCTTCCTCTTCAGACAGGTTTAAGAGGAATCAGAGAGATAGACCACCTAGATCAGGTCTAGGTCCTAGATGTACTACTTGTGGGAGGACTCACTGGGGTGCGTGCCCTACTGGGGTGTTGGTGTGCTACAGATGTGGCATGCCCGGCCACTTTGCTAGACAGTGCCCCCAGGCCAGAGATCGGGCCATAGCTGCTCCTGTGATCTCCGCAGCACCCACCACAGGCCGGATTTATACAGTGGATGTGAGGGAGGCAGCTAGATCTCCAGATTTGATTAGAGGTACAATTTTGATTGGCATGTGTGATGTTAGAGTATTGTTTGATTCTAGAGCCACTCACTCGTTCATCAGTGATCACACTGCTATAGGACTGGACTTACCTATGTTCAGACTTCCTTCTCCCATGGAGGTGACCACAGCCTCTAGAGAGCAGTGTAGAGTGGAGATGTGCTGTAGAGATGTGCGCTTCCTGTATGATGGCAGGGAGTATAGTGTGGATCTTTATTGTTTGGCTATGCCTACCCTTGAGATTATTTTGGGTATGGATTGGTTGACCAGATATGGTATTATGCTGGATTGTTGTCGTAAGAGAGTGGTTGTGCCTTCAGATGATATTAGCCCGAGCTCAGTAGCATTCTTCTCAGTGTTACAAGCTCGTAAGGAGCTGAGAGGAGGAGCTCAAGGTATCTGTTATTGAGTACAGCGGTGGAAAGACAGGGAGTGGATATATCAGGGATCCCGGTGGTAAGCGAGTTTGTTGATGTGTTTCCTGAGGAGATTACACAACTTCCACCGGACAGGGGGATAGAGTTCTCCATTGATTTGGTTCCAGGTGTGGGACCCATATCCATAGCTCCTTACCGCATGTCTCCTTTAGAGTTAAAGGAGTTGAAGACACATATTGAGGACTTGTTGTCCAAAGAGTTTATCAGACCGAGTGTGTCGCCATGGGGAGCACTGGTCCTCTTTGTGAAGAAGAAGGATGGGAGTATGAGGCTTTGTGTTGATTACAGGCAGTTGAATAAGGTTACTATTAAGAATAAGTATCCTTTGCCTCGTATCGATGACTTGTTAAATCAGTTGAGGGGAGCCTGTGTGTTCTCCAAGATAGACCCGAGATCCAGATACCATCAGATTCGGATTAAGCCCGGAGATGTTCCGAAGACGGCTTTCAGGTCGAGGTATGGTCATTATGAGTTCCAGGTTATTCCTTTTGGTTTGACTAATGTGCCAGCAGTGTTCATGGATTATATGAACAGAGTTTTTAGACCATACCTGGATCAATTTGTGGTAGTGTTTATAGATGATATACTGATCTACTCCAGGAGTCAGGAGGAGCATGCGGAGCACCTTAAAACTGTTTTGCAGATTCTGAGAGATCATCAACTGTATGCTAAATTATCTAAATGTGAGTTTTGGCTTTTGGAGGTGAAATTCCTGGGCCATGTGATCTCTGCAGCAGGTGTATCAGTAGATTCGAGTAAAGTGGATGCTGTGATGTCTTGGGAAAGGCCCAAGAGTGTTTCAGAGGTCCGTAGTTTCCTTGGTCTTGCAGGATACTACAGGAGGTTCATTTAGGGGTTTTCACAGATGGTATTACCCTTGACTCGCCTTACTAGGAAGGGTAACCCATTTGTATGGACTCATGAATGTGAAGAGTGCTTTCTGAGTTTGAAAGAAAAGTTGACCACAGCTCCAGTGTTGGTCCTTCCTGATCCTGAGGGGTGTTTTGAGGTATACTGTGACGCTTCCAAGCGGGGTCTTGGTTGTGTGTTGATGCAGGAGAAACGGGTAGTGGCTTATGCTTCCAGACAGTTGAAGCCACATGAGGAGAATTATCCTACCCATGACTTAGAGCTTGCAGCCATTGTATTCGCTCTAAAGGTATGGAGGCATTATTTGTATGGTGCCCCAGTTGGTGGTATGCAGTGATCATAAGAGTCTCAAATATCTCTTTGATCAGAAAGAGCTGAATATGAGACAGAGGAGATGGATGGAGTTCCTCAAGGATTATGATTTTGAGCTGAGATACCATCCAGGCAAGGCGAATGTTGTAGCTGACGCCTTGAGCAAGAAGCATTTGAGTGTCGCCTGCATGATGATCTCTGATTGTGAGTTGATTGAGCTGTTCAGAGATATGCATCTGACTGTGACTGAGGGTACCAGTGGTCTTGAGCTGAGTAGGACCAAGGTTGATAATGAGTTGATACAAAGGATCCGAGAGGCTCAAAAACAGGATGATTCTATGATAGACCTGTTAGGCCGACGGGAGTTTCACTGGGAGCCTGATGATTTGATGATGTACCAGGACCGGATTGTGGTGCCTAAGGGCGGGATGGTTGATGCAGTTCTGACTGAGGCCCATAAAGGCCAGTTCAGTATTCATCCAGGTGCTACCAAGATGTATCAGGATCTCAGAAGAAGATTTTGGTGGCCAGGGATGAAGAGAGACATAGCTGAGTATGTGACCAGATGTTTAGTATGTCAGAAGGTAAAGATTGAGCATCAGAGACCGCCAGGTTTGCTTCAGCCATTACAGATTCCTGAGTGGAAATGGGACAACATTTCCATGGATTTTGTAGTTGGGCTGTCGAGGACTCAGACTGGATGTGACTCCATCTGGGTGATTGTTGATAGACTGACCAAGTCTGCTTATTTCTTGCTTGTGAGGACTGACTATACTGCAGAGAAGCTGGCTCAGATATATGTTAAAGAGATTGTCAGACTGCATGGGGTTCCTGAGAGTATTGTCGGTGATAGAGATCCTAAGTTCACTTCCAGGTTTTGGGGTGCACTTCAGGAGGCGTTTGGGACCCAGTTGAGACTCAGTACAGCTTATCATCCTCAGACAGATGGTCAGACTGAGAGGACCATCCAGACATTAGAGGATATGTTGAGAGCCTGTACTTTAGAGCAGGGGATTAGATGGGATAGATATCTACCTCTGGTGGAGTTCTCATATAATAACAGTTTTCATGCAAGCTTAGGCATGGCTCCTTATGAGGCCTTGTATGGCCGGAGATGCAAGACTCCTGTTTGTTGGTCTGAGGTAGGTGAGAGGCAGCTGTTAGGACCTGATTGGTTCAGGAAACTTCTGAGCAGATCAGATTGATCAAAGATAAGTTGTTGAGAGCTCAGAGTCGACAGAAGAGTTCCTATGATCATAAACACAGGCTGCTGCAGTTTGAAGAGGGCGACCATGTGTTTCTGAGGCTGTCTCCAGTCACCGGTGTTGGACGGGCGTTGGGTGTGAGGAAGCTTAGCCCTAGATTCATTGGTCCTTACCAGATACTTCAGAGAGTAGGACCAGTGGCTTATAGGCTAGCTTTGCCTCCCCAGTTGTCAGGATTACATGATGTGTTCCACGTGTCGCAGCTTAGGAGGTATGTATCAGATCCTTCACACGTGGTGGAACCTGACACTGTTCAGATCAGAGAGAATCTGACTTGCCCTATACGACCAGTGAAGATTTTGGACCGCACAGAGAAAAAGATCAGAAGTAAGACCATTCCTATTATCAAAGTTCAGTGGGATGGCAGATCACCTGAGGAAGCGACTTGGGAACGAGAACAAGAGATATTACAGCTGCATCCCGAGTTATATGCCAGGTATGATCTTAATTTTGCGGACAAAATTCTTAAAAAGGAGGGTGTAATGTAATACCTTGAATTTTAAGCATGGGATTAAACCTAGTGATTAGGGATAATAACCATGCATTAGAGGCCCTAAAAGGAAAACAATAGGCTATTTCGGCCCTTTCGCGCGATCCGCATGGGATCTGGCGTGATCCGCGCGGAAGGTTCAAGTTAGGCCAGTGCTTTCGGCCTTCTGACGTGGTCAGCGTGGATACGGCGCTACTCGCGTGGATGGTTCGAACCTGTGGCACGACCAGCGCGGGATATGGCGCGATCAGCGTGGAGGGCTTAAATCAGGCCAAGGCTGGCGGCCATCTCACGCTATCCGCGTGGATTTGGCGCTAATGGCGTGGGTTGTTCGAACCTTGGCGCGATCCGCACGGAACCTAGCGCGAGCCGCGCGGGACTTTCGGGTCAGTTTTTATAAATAGCTCATTTGGACGAAAACTGAAGGAGAAAGAGAGGAAGAGAGAGAGAACGGCCGTTGATGACCCTTTGAGCTTTATATCTTCTCCATCTTTCATCTAAACACCTCTGACCCAACTGAGAAAGTGTTCAGAGCCTCGAGATGAGCTAGAGACCCAGCTTTATTCTCGACAAGAGGCGGTAAACGGCGAGATCGAGATTCTAAGGGAGTCCTTAGAATCGAAGAACCAGAGGCGAAGGAGGCTTTGCATGAGCGATCTACCTTAGGGAAAGTGATTCCCTGGTGTGTCTTGACTGCACAGAGGTAAGAAACTCGAGCTCTAGTCGTTGGTTTTGTGTTTGGGTTTTTGGTTGGATTTTAAGTACCTTGAGAGGTGTTAGAGCCGTTATTAGGCTTGGACTCTGTAGAGTTTTGTGTTCAGAGGGTTACTCAAATGAAGTTAGAGCCTTGAGTCATCATTATTGATGAAGTTTGATTTTGGCTCTGAGTATGTATGAACAGAGATAAAGGGCTGATTATTTGGCTAGTATGAACCTTAGAGTAGTTGACAAAGTTGCTCATGAGATAGTATAGATGTTGTTTGTGAGCTAGAATTAGTGATAATGAGAAGCTTGAAGTTGATCTGGATAAAGCAGGGATATGCTTTATATTAGCACTCTTAGTAGAGGCTCTGGAGCCCTGTGTAGGCTGAGTAGGATCCTTTCGAGGGTCTGAGAATCACTTGTGAAGTGATTGTTATGGGTTATGTGGAAGGAATTGTAGTTTTCTTTCGATCTAATGACTTAGGACCGTTACTGATACATTGTGTATTTGTTGTATGTAGGACGTGAGCTTGATAGTTCTAGTGGTGGTGACCACGAGGCTGGGAGAGTCGGTATTTTGCCTAGAGCAGGTAAGCTCTTGGTTCTTGCATGTGCGTCCTTTGCTGTGTTCCACCATGATCTTAATAGGGTGATGGTTCTGTTGTGGTTATATGCATGTGTAATATCTTGAATTTTTAAACATATGATTAAGCCTGAATTAAGCACGTGTTAAGCTTAGGATTAAGCTTATAATGGAGGAAATATAATTAGGCCTTGGAATCCCTTGAAAGGAGGCTTAAACGCTTGAGGAAGAGTTGAAATAGGCTGTTCTGGCCTACGGCGCGACCCGCGTGAAGTGCGGCGCGACCCGCACCAGATGTATAAAATGTGCCTATGTTGTCTGCCATCCCGCGCTAGTAGCGTGAGTACGGCGCTAGTAGCGTGGGAAGGGCTCTAGAAATGACATTTTCTTTCTGCCAGCCCACGCCAGTAGCGTGGGAGTCCACGCTGGTAGCGCCACAGATGCTGGAGGTTGGCGCGACTAGCGCCATAATGGCGCGGGTAGCGCCGTAAGTGCTCCAGAAAGTCTGTTTTTCACTGGAACTTGGCGCGGGTAGCGCCATATATGGCGCGACTAGCGTGGGAACGTCGGCA
>PYAF01001288.1:30823-42724 GCA_007407185.1 Glycine tomentella | reverse complement strand
GAGGAACTAAACATCAAGATCTTGAAGTGTCTCACTAGATCTTGGCAACCAAAGGTGACAACAATCAAAGAATCCAAGGATTTATCCAAAATGTCAATGGCTGCACTCTTTGGTAAGTTACTTGAATATGAATTGGAATTGTCTCAATTAACTTGTGTTGAAGATGCAGATAAGAAAGGCAAAGGAATTGCTCTAAAAGATGCAACATCTAAAGTGGAGAAAGAGGAAGATTCAAGTGATGAGGAAGATGAGGAAAACATGAACTTAATAGTAAAAAAATTCAGCAAGTTTTTGAAGAAGAACAAAGGAAAAAGATTCTTAAGAAACATAAAAAACAAACAACAACAAGAAGATTGATAGCAACATTACATACTTTGAATATGGGAATCCTGGCCACATCAAGGCTGAATGTTCAATCTACTTGAAGAAGTAACAAGGGGACAACAAAGGGAAGAAAAAAGGAAAGTCTAGAAGAGCTTATATAGCTTGGGAATACAATGACTCAACAAGTTCAGAATCCTCTAATGAAATAGAGGAAGCAAACATGTGTCGTAAACCATTGTCAATGAAGATGATGATGATCTTTTGAGTGAAGAGGATGAGGTAAATTTTGAACTTGATCAAGCTATTCTTGCTTTTCAAGAAATGCACAAAGAGGCACAAAAGCTTTCAAAGTCTAACAATAAGCTTAGAAAGAATATTGAAGATCATCTTGCTAAGATTAATAAACTACAAGCTAAGATTTGTAACTTGAAGGAAGAAAATGAAGAACTTGTTTCAAGCTACAAATCAAATGGTTGTGTGTGTGCTTCTTCTTCTACAAATGTTGACAAATATGATATCTTGCAAAAGGTCTTTGATGAGTATAAAATCAATCAAGAAGAGAAATATATGTAGCTCCTTTCAAAGAATAACAATTTGATTGATCTCTTGCAAAAATTGTATAAAGGAAAATGTGATTTCAATGAAACGCTTAGTGTACAAAAATATGTTGGAAATACTTCTGGATTGGGGTATAAACCAAACTCAACAACATTTGTGCCCCCAAAATAGAAAAATAAAAGGAAGTCAAGGATCTATCAAAATGCTTTCTTTAGAAAATCTCCAAGGGTTGTTATTTGCAAATATTGTATGGAGAGAGGACACACATCCTATAAATGCTTTGCAAGAAGATTCTATGTACCAAATGGAGAGTGCATTTGGGTGGAAAAGAGAAAGAAAGTCACTAACCCCTATGGACCCAACCTCAATTGGGTACATTCTTTTATGAATTAATTTGATTTTTTAGGTATGTCTAAGAGCAAGAACTTCTTTGTGGTATCTTGATAGTGGATGCTCTAGACATATGACGGGTGACAAGTCTTTGCTCACAAATATTGTTCCTAAAGATGGAGGCTTTGTCACTTATGGAGATAACAACAAGGGTAAGATCATTGGTGAAGGCAACATTGGAGATAGCTTCAATACCAAGATTAGCAATGTTCTCTATGTGGATGGTTTGAAGCACAATCTTCTAAGCATAAGCCAACTATGTGACAAAGGTTTTGAGATCTCATTCAATGAGAATTGTTGTATGATATGTGATGGCCAAAATGGTGAAGTAGTTCATATAGGCAAAAGGAAAGGTAATATCTATCTACTTTCTATTGACCATGCATTCTTTCACAAAACTTCATGCTTAGTGAGTAAGTTAAATGAATCTTGGTTGTGGCATAGGAGAGCTAGTCACATCAACATGCACCATATGAACAAGCTTATTAAAAAGGACTTAGTGATTGGTTTGCCAAAACTCAAATTTGAAAAGGACAAACTTTGTGATGCATGTCAAAAGGGGAATCAAACTAAACTCTCTTGTCAATTAAAAATATTGTTTCCACCTCTAGACCACTTGAATTACTACACATTAGTTTGTTTGGTCCTTCTAGAACTATGAGTTTGGGTGGCAATTATTATGGACTTGTGATTGTTGATGATTACTCTAGATATACTTGGACTTTGTTTTTGAAATCCAAAAGTGATGTTTTCCATGCTTTTAGAAAATTGGCCAAAGTTGTTCAAAATGAGAAAAGTAACAAAATTATCTCAATAAGAAGTGATCATGGTGGGGAATTCCAAAATGAACATTTGAAAAGTTTTGTGAGAAAAATGGAAGTAACCACAATTTTTCAGCTCCAAGAACACCTCAACAAAATGGTGTTGTGGAGAGAAAAAGTAGATCCCTTGAAGAAGGTGAAAGAACACTTCTTAATGAGACAAATTTGCCAAAATATTTTTGGGCTGATGCGGTTAGTACAATTTGCTATACTTTGAATAGATTTCTCATAAGGCCTATTTTGAACAAAATGGTAATTGATTACATATGTGTTTAATATTTTAAACTTTTCTGGAGTAGTCGATTACAAGTTGAATTAATCGATTACATAAGCTCTGATACCTGTCTAATTCCCAAAAATCTCTGCTATAATCGATTACATGTGCATATAATAGATTACACTTCATCTTCAACCACTGGATGCTTGTAAAATAATCGATTACCTTACGGGATAATCGATTACCATGTGTTATTTTTGTGTTCTAAATATGCAAAATAATCGATTACGATGAACATTTAATCGATTATTAGGTAGTTGCTGCGTATCTGACAGTTTTTCTCTGGAATTGTAACTGCCCAACCAAATCAAATTAGAATCTAAACTCACTGCAGTGCCTTAACTCCTTCTAACAGCTATATTTTTGAAAATTAGAACGTTAGGAGCCTCAATTTGGCCTATAAATAGAATATTGCATCCATGGAAAAATCTTGCACCAATATCTCTTCTCTCTCTTGTTATATTTCTGTGTTTTCTTTGTGTCTGAGTGTCTAGAAACCTTGCTTAAAATGTCTACTCCTAAACGTGTTAGAACTAGCAAAAGGAAAGTAGGAGAATCCTCTTCCAATCCTCCTCCTCCTCCACCTAATAGACTTGATCTTTGGTTCACAAATGAGTCTGATAAGATGAATTATCTTCAATTTAATGCTACCAAACAAGTCTGCTCACCTAAATACATTGACTTAAACTGGTTCATAAGGGAAGGATTTCAATTCCCTGCTTATTTAGAAACCCAAGGCCTTAGGCATTTTCTATAAAGAATATGAATATCTCACACTTAACCAAGAGGGGGGTGAATTGGTTAAACATGGGTATTTTAAAAATTTCTTTAATCAAAATCAGAGTTCCTAGGATCCTTATCACTTTTCAAAACCAAGAAAACTTATTCAATCAAGTAGCTCAGCCCCAAGGAATTCAATGGATCAAAACTGACTTTGTTGGTCAAGCAATTTAATCAAGAACACAATAAATATAAGAATTAAGGAATAGAAAAGCAAAACACAAACACATTTATACTGGTTCACTTCAACACTAGAAGCTACATCCAGTTTTCTTCCAACCAACACTAGGTTAGAGTTCCACTATTATAATTTTTAGTTCTTACAATCAATTACAATGTCTCCCTTTATCAATCCTAGATAAAGAACAGAAATCTAAAACCCTATTATATTCTAAGAGACAAGAACCTGAGAACACTACTCAGATCCAAAGTATGCAATGCAAGATGAAGTTACCAGATTAGGTTGAATGATTACAAATCAATTTGCACAGCTTTCCTTAATCTTGAAATGGTTTCAAGCTCCAAGAATGAGTCAAACACCTATGATCAAAGCACAATGGAGCAAGAAATGATTAAATCTTTAGAAAACACTTTAGAATGCTCACAAGATTGTTTAAGCTCAGAAAATACGTATGGGTAATGTTCCACAAAGTTAGAAAAGCAGCTGAGCATCACTCATATTTATAACAAATTTTTGTAACTGTCTGTAATCGATTAAATGCGCCCAATAATCGATTAAAACGCTCATGTAATCGATTAAATAAACCTTGTAATTGATTAAAGTGTTCAACATAGTTTCTGGCCATGAGCAACGAGCAAAATAATCAATTATTCTGTCATGTAATCAATTAAGACAGAAGACTTAGAATAACAAAATACAATGTGTAATTGATTACAAGAATGTGGTAATTGATTAAAGCAGGAGTCTTCAAAAAACTGAATAAACTATGTAATCGATTATGGTACGTGGTAATCGATTAAACCAGGAAGACTTGTAAGCATTAACATACAGTGTAATCGATTACGAAATGTGGTAATCGATTAAAGCAGGAAGAATGATTTTCCAATTAAGCCTGTGTAATCGATTACAATACCTTGGTAATCGATTATCCCAGTACAACTTAAAATCATATATAGCTATGTGATCGATTACTACTCATTAATAATCGATTAAAGAGTTCAACAAGGCAGTTTCTATGAAAACAAAGGTCAAATAATCGATTACATTGTTGTTGAAAACTTTTCCAGAATAGACTAAGAACAAAATAATCGATTAAGTCTTTAAGGTAATTGATTAAACCAGCAGGAAATGTATTTTTCCAAAAACCTTTTCAAACATCTTTAAAACTTAACCATTTTATGAAAGCCTTGTGATTTTTATGAACCAAATTAATTTAATTATTGATTAATATGAATGCAATGCACTTGGATCAACAAAATTTCTTTTCTCTTACACATTTCACACTAATTAAACTTCAAGGCATCCATTGCATGTTGAAAGCTCAAAAGCTATGCTTGAATCACAATTCCTTTGCATTCTTTAAGTAGCTCCCCCTGAATCCAACATTTTCTAGAGATGAAGGGTACATACTACCCTGAATTGATAAAGGTATTCTATACCTGTGCCAAGGGTTTCATGAATGGGACCATGAAATCTCAAGTTAAGGGTGTCACTATGGAGATTACCCATGAAGTCTGGGAAACAGTAGCTGGGGTTTTATGTGAGGGTGAGAGAAAATTTGATGAGAATCCTGAGGGCTACATCAAACTTGATACCTACAGGGACATGCTCAATAATCCCCATATGCAAATTAGGAATAGGTTGGGTACTGGCCCAATGACACCAGAGGATAGGTTACTACATTACATTATAACCTATGTCTTAACCCCTAGGGCAACTAATCATGCCCAAGCCACTGATGAAGACCTACAACTAGTGTATGGTCTGAAGAACTCCATTCCCATGAATTGGGTTCTAATATTTGAAAAGATTATGTTAAAATCTAAGAGGCTAGTCAATTATCCCTTTCCCTATCCTGTTCTTGTGTCTAGGTTCATAGACCACTTCAATATTGATGTTTGTAATGAAGTTGTGGACCACACAAACTCTAGTAACAGTCTCATTAAAGAAAAACACCTCTCAAAGCTTGGCATGATGAAGACACCACAAGGATGGGTGATGGCAGGCCAACTACCAGTGCCTCAACCTCCTCCTACTGCTATTGGTGTTCAAGAGGAATCTTCAGAGGACGAAGAAAGGGACTCCAATCAGCCTATGTTCACTCAGTTTGAATCCCTCGTGTTGCAGAAGATGGATAACTTACTCCAAATGCAACATGACTTTAAGGCTGAAACCGGTGTAGCTTTAAATGAAATAAAAGATAGGCTAGATCTCATAGAGGCCACTATAAAATGTGATGAATCTGAAACCTTCTAGGACTATGAAATGATTAGTTTTTTATGCTCTATTTTTTATTTTTTTACTGTCATGTTTTATTTTCATTATTTGTAATGGTTCCTCCATGAATATATAAACTTCCATTGTGTTTCTCCTTTAATTATCCGTTGTGCACTTTACATTTTTGTCTTTAACAAGCCAAATAGGGGGAGAAATAATTGATTTTGGACATGCTCTGCCTCCTACTCTGTTCATCCCTGTTTTTTGTTCAAAATTATGTCCAAAATTTAACTTGAATGGATTGTGAAATTTAGGGGGAGCTAAGTGCTTAAAATGAATCTATTAAATCTATAATACTTGTAAATGAATGCTAAATGAATCATAGGTTCTTTTAACACTTGTTCTTGGCAAAGGAATTGAAAATTTTTCAGCTTTGCAAAGCTCAAGCTTTTCCCAATTTGATTCATCAATTAACTTCAAGTCCAATTGTTAATCAATTAAAGATTTGTCATGTTTAAAGCCAAAAAGGGGAAGATTGTTGGATTCAGGGGGAGCTACTTAAAGAATGCCAAGGAATTGTGATTCAAGCATGGGTTTTGAGCTTTCAACATGCAAATGGATGTCTTGAAGTTAAAGATTGTGTGAAATGTGTAAGATAAAAGCAATCTAGTGATCCAAGTGCATTGCATACATTCAATCATGAATAAACTAATTGACTTTCATAAGATTTAAAGAAGGCTTTCATAAAATGGTTAAGTTTTAAAGATGTTTGAAAAGGTTTTTGGAAAAATACATTTCCTGCTGGTTTAATCGATTACATATTTCATTTAATCGATTATTTTGTTCTTAGTCTATTTTCGAAAAGCTTTGAAGAACAATGTAATCGATTACCTATCGGAATAATCGATTATTTGACCTTTGTTTTCATGTGTACTGCCTTGTTGAACTCTTTAATCGATTATTAATGGGTAGTAATCGATTACATAGCTATATATGATTTTAAGCGATTACCAAGGTATTGTAATCGATTACATAGGCTTATTTTGAAAAAGCCATCTTCCTTCTTTAATCGATTACCATTTCTAGTAATCGATTACACAATGTATTTGGAATGCTACAGGCTCCTGCTTTAATCGATTACCCAAGTTTGTAATCGATTACATAGTGCATTTTGATATTTTGAAGTCTCTTGTCTTTATCGATTACAGGAAAGAATAATCGATTATTTGGCTCATTGAGAAAATCCTGAAAAGCTTATGAACGGTTTAATCGATTACATTCTGGATTTAATCGATTACATTTGCAAAATAATCGATTATTTGGGGCGTTTAATCAATTACAGTTAGTTACAAGAAGCTGTTATAGATAGGATTGATGCCCAGTTGTTGTGGAACATTACCCATACGTATTTTCTGAGCTTAAACAGTCTTGTGAGCATTCTAAAGTGTTTTCTAAGGGTTTAATTGTTTATTGCTTCATTGTGCTTTGATCATAGGTGTTTGACTCATTCTTGGAGCTTGAAAACCATTTCAAGATTAAGGAAAGTTGTGCTAATTGATTCGTAATCATTCAACCTGATCTGGTAACTTCATTTTGCATTGCATACATTGGATCCTCAGGTTGTTTCTTTCCTTAATCTGACTGTAATTTTCATTTTGGATTTTCTTTGTAATTTGGCTATTGTAATTGGGTTCTTACTTGAAACTAGAGAAGGGGTTCTCTAGGTGAAAGAACTGAGTAGTGTTCTCAGGTTCTTGTCTCTTAGAATCTAATAGGGTTTTAGATTTCTGTACTTTACTTAGGGTTGATAAAGGGAGACATTGTAATTGATTGTAAGAACTAAAAATTATAATTGTGGAACTCTAACCTAGTGTTGGTTGGAAGAAAACTGGATGTAGCTTCTAATGTTGAAGTGAACTAGTATAAATCTGATTGTGTTTTGCTTCTCTATTCCTTAACCCATTATATTCATTGTGTTCTTCATTAAATTGCTAATGGAGGATCAATGCAAGCTAAAGAGCTAGGACTCAAGCACTTCAAGATCATATCTAATCTAACTTGTATCTCTTGGAAAAGCAAGAAGAAAGCCCACAAAAGTAGTGGAAACACAAAAGGAGTGTTGTCTGTTTTAACATATTAAAAGCATCCTGTAACAGATTAAAAACACCTTTTGATACCGATTATCGATTATAAGCATCCTGTAACAGATTACCTGTAATCGACTACAAGCATCCTGTAATCAATTACATCAGTCTTAAAAATGTAAATAGCTCTCTATTAATCGATTACATGTCGAATTAATCGATTATTTTGGCCATATATCAATTTCCAGGATGGATAAGAGCCAAATAATCGATTACCAAACCAAGTAATCGATTATTTGGGTTAAATAATCAATTACATGGTCGAAATAATCGATTAAACCAGTTTTTAAGTTTTTCTGCACATGTTTGGGAAGCCAAAGGTCACTTATGGAAAGCTTGCACTTCAAGCTTCATTTAGGCTTCATTTCAATTTGTATTTTCTTACATTTCAGTGACATTTAGCTTGTAATTTCATGGCCTATATAAAGTGCCAAAACTAAATGTAACTAACTTTGGTTGATCAATACAATTTCTAAAAATTGTTGTGAGATTTTCTCTCTTGTTCTTGTTCAAGAACTTCTGAGTCTTATCAATGGCTTCCCAATGCTATTGTGGTGATTCTTCCTAGGCTTATTGGAAATCCTTTTCCATGGTGCCATTCCTTATCTTCACCTTCATCCTTATCCTTCTTCCATCTTCAATTTTCTGCAACTTAAAACTTTGAAAACAACCCCAATTCAATGAGTGCTGGAACTTATGAGTTCTTGAGGTTTGCTTGAAGCTTGGGTTCTATTGCAAGGAAGATTTGGGAAAACTTAACAGCTATGGGTTCAGCTGTATCTCATCATGTGGTATCTAGAGCCTAATCCTTGTAGAATTCTTCTTCAAGTTCAGTTTTAGATTTCTTCAAAGCTAAAATTCTGCATTAAAACCCAAAAACGAAAATCCATTTTAATTCCTTGTTTCTTGTAGTTTTCCTTTGATTCTTGGTGGTTTGGGCTTGTTGTGTGTTCAGCCACAAAACCTTAGTGTTTTCTTCAAGTTCTATGTGATTTCTTGTTCTTATGTTCTTCATGTGTTCTTGATATTTTTCTGATTTTCTAGCTTTGATTCTTGTCAACTTTTGTTTGTAGTGTTTTTGTGTTGTATGACCACTTATTTTAATTCTACTCTCATGCCTAAACTGAATTAAGTTGTTAGAAGCAAATTTTATAACTGTTATACATCATATTTTAGTGATTCATTGAATTTCTTTAGGAATTTTGAACTTGTGCAAAAGAAAAACAATCCAAAAGCAAAAGAAAATACATCAAGTGTATAGCCAAAGACATTATTGATTAGTGGCTGTAAAAAGTGAAAGAAAAACAGAATCTAGAAGCAAAGTTACAAAATTTCAAGTTTCAAAAGTTCCTTTGAACAACAAAATCAAGTGAACTTGTATAACATGCAAATTTGATGAAATTTAACTTCTAGCAATTGAATTTATTTTGGCATATCCTCCTTGTGTAGTTTGGTACAACCATAGTATTCCTTGAGTTGTTTCATAAAATCCAATTTGAGTTGTGCTTTCCTAAATTTTGCTTTGTTGCTTGTCTCTTTAATTTTCCAAGGTTTTGTCTTAGAGTTTTCTTGTTCTTTGGACTCTTGACTCTAGCCTAGAATCATTTCCTATTTCACTATAGTAAAGAAGCTTGATTTGATTAGAAGTTTTTGCTTAAGAACTATAGAGAGGAATAAGAGTGGAAAAAGGCAAGAGAGAACCTTATAGAAAAAGCCTAGAGAGTGTGTAAACACGAGTGAGAGTGGTAAATACTTAAAGAGGGGTGAGAATTTTCTTATATACTTGTGTTTTTGTGAACCATTTCTTTTGAAAGATGAGCTCAATAGGAGATGAGGCTTTGTCACCTAGAGACACTAGGTTGATGAAAGCCATGGCCAAACAAATAGCAAATTTTCACACTAAAATGGATGCAAAATTTGAGGAGCTTAAAAGGAAGATTCAAAGAAGGAGTAGTACTAATGGTAGTGTGGATAGAAAGGCTCATGCCAATAGGAGGTTGAGTGAGTATGCTTATTCTCATGAAAGAAATTATTATGATGAGAGGAGTGAGAGGGAGGAAAGGAGAGAAAATCCTAGGAGGCACAATCATAGGAGAGAAAATAGAGATGAGGAAGATTGGAGGGTGAGGAGAGAAAATAATGATAGAAGAAAAGTCCACAAAGCTCAAAAGGTGGAGCAACAACTAGAAAGGAGGAAAGATTCCTTTTTCAAAACCAATGGGGTTGCAAAGCCTAGAAGGGAAGTTTCTCAAGTGAAAAAAAAAAAGAAGAAAAGGTGGAAAGCTCAAGAAAAAATTGTGGAACCAACTCCAACAAGATCAAGCAATATCAAGTGTTTAGAGTGCCTTGGTAAAGGACACATTGTACCTCTGGTCAGAATTCCTCTGACATCACACCTAGTACCTCTGGAGACTTTATCTCTGTGATTGTCCTCCTCAGGACACATTCCACATAGTGACTTTACTGGCCACATATAAAACACATCAGCTGACCAGTAAGACCCACTCCCCAGTGAGGCTTCCCACAAGCATCACACTGGGTATCTCAGGCCTCTGCAACACTCCTCTGTGACTGGGCAACCTCAGGCGCCTTGAGCTGTAGTCAACCATATTCTCAGCTCCTCACCTCTGCCCTACACAGCTAGGTCAGCATCTCTGGGTCTCTTTACCCTCTGTCCCATCGAGTAAGTAAACTACTTACCTCGGCGTCTGCTGAGTCTATACTCAACTTGGCGAGGCTACGTCACCAAGCAGGCCCTGACTCAGGATCCACTGCCGGTCACCCTCATCTCTATATCCTTTCTAAGTCCCCTCTGGAGCTCAGCCACGAGGACATCCACATCTGGCATGGATCTTCTGCCCCGAGCATACTTGGCCAGTTCATCCAACCTAGCCAAAACGCTCATCCACAGTCATGTCCCCCTTGTGGACTAGACTGTCACACACTCTGCTTGTCACTGCTCTCTAGCATCCCTGGGAACCTACTCATCCAGGAAACATGCCTCAAACATCTGCCAGGTAAGAATCTTTCCCCGGCCCATCTGCAGTGCCGCTATGGTCTTCCACCACTCATGGCATCGCGCTGTAGTACATAGGTCGCCTGCAGCAACCTCTGATGATCTAGACTTTCATCACCTCAAAGACCTTCTCCATAGCCTACAACCACTTTGCTGAGGTACAAGATCATAACTACTGTGAAAGGCTGGAGGGTCATGCTTACAAAACAATAAGCATCTGCCCTCGGCTGCAACATCTATCTCTGTAACCACATGGGACATCTGGTCCCCTGACAGGTGGCTCCCACCAACCTGATGGCGACTTTCTTCGCCCTCAAATCCAGGAGGTGTAGGGGAATACTCTGTCACCCCTCCTTATAACTCAGACCTCCTCTATCAACTCCTGATGAGCCTTCATCAAGGCCTCATACCTCTCTGTGTCAGCAGCTCTCTGCCGTGGCACATCCTTCTGAACCTGCCTATATGCAGCTAACTCATGCTGCATGGCCGCCCTCTCGGCCACCACTGGATCAGACTGACCACTGGTCGCCTTACTGTTGTTCCTGAATCTTGGCATGACATTGCATATGTACATAAACAGTGAGTTGATCGAGCCCACATCCAGTGTACCCATATGCAATGCTCATGTCAGATTAAACAACAGCAGTAAGCAACGCACTATTCCATACATAATGTCTCTATCAAGAAACCGCTCTGATACCATTAAATGTAACACCCCAGACATCTCCAGTATGTTAACATCAATGATATCCATAACACGCTATCAGCGTTAACTACGCGTGGTGCGGAAGCGATAGAATCGTTTATCTTGATTACATTATGCA
Source organism: Glycine tomentella (assembly GCA_007407185.1). Classification (NCBI taxonomy): domain Eukaryota; kingdom Viridiplantae; phylum Streptophyta; class Magnoliopsida; order Fabales; family Fabaceae; genus Glycine; species Glycine tomentella. The sequence goes on along the minus strand of PYAF01001288.1, from coordinate 31,192 downwards.
TGGAATATAAAACAACATAACAAAAGACATAAAACATGCCCCTGCTGATCCAGATAACCCATAAACAACTATATAGGCAGATACACAAAACAAAACAGGCATATTCAGGAGGAAACATAATTTATACAACATAACCATCTGTACATATACATGCTCAAAAACAAGACCAAAGCTGGGTCATACAACAAATATGTACAGTACTATGGGTGTACACACACCCTACAACTACACAGAGATGCTAAGACCAACTTCGACACTTGAAGCTCTGCTCTGGTCTTCTACTGCAGCCTCCCATCCAGCCTATCAGGTCCACTAGGGCCTCCTGCCCTGAGGTCGCTCCTCGCCTCAAGAAGCACCTGAAAACCACAA